>JAZGTK010003056.1:0-28781 GCA_036877625.1 Ambastaia sidthimunki | reverse complement strand
TATTTTATGTACATCATGTATATTGTGATACTGTCACTACATGACTACAATATTGTTGGATCATGTTATTTATATGATGTAAAAACAAAAAGTGATTTGATTGATTTGATGTTTGATATTTTATGCAATGTAAACAAATCTTTATTGTAAAGAAATATATCTTTTTATTTTTATAATTAAAACGAATGACTTGTCTGTTGGTAAATGTAATAATCAGCATTAACAACTCTTATCCTAGTAAAACTGGTTATTTATTGGATAGGAGAATAAAAATAGAAATGATTTTAGGATCCTTTTATACTTTCCATTAATTTTAACAAGTGCTCTTAAATCTGCTTGCCATGATCCAAACACACACACACACACACTTACTTATCTATCTAAATGGGGACATTCCATAGACTTCTATTGTTTCTCTACAAAGTTAGTTTTAAACACTGTAACAGTGTGTGTGTGTGTGTGTGTTTGGATCATGGCAAGCAGATTAGACCTAATCCTAACCCACACTGTAACCCTAACCCTAGCAAAAAACTTTCTGCATCTTTCCACAAAAAAACTTTCTTTACTATATTTTTAAAGCATTTTGACAAATAAGGACGTCCTCAAGTTTGGCTGACTTTTGGGTATAAATCTATCCCCAGTATGTAGTTAAGTAAACCCACACACACACACCTGCTACAGGTATTGCAAATATGATATGATGCGTTTGAACACTTCTCGAGATTATTCACCTCACCGTATAAATATTTAAATCTGTCCAAGATATCATAGTATGAACTCCCTGTGGCAGATATTAGGGGCTATTTTTGCTCCAGTTATATTTTATTCATGGGCTGTAGTTCTTCATTTTGTAGCTCGTATTACCAGGAGCTGTGCGTAATTTGTTCACCATACAACACAATGAGAGACAGAATAAAAAGCTCAGTGATTTCTGATTCGTTTTATGCATTAGCAACATCTAGCTGATGTATTTTTATAGAGTCAACATGCTGACGAAAATGACTAGGCTGTGTAAAAATAACTAAACATCCACTCGCTGTATTGACGCATGGCTTTTTACATAGAATTCTATGTAAAGTTTGTTTTCTATGGAGTTTGTTTTCCATTCATTAAGCCAATAAAAGAAAAAACAGCACAGCTATGAGCCGAACTATGTTCATTACAACATAGATATTTAGTACAAACATCACTGTTGCTTGTCTAAAACATTTGTTATAAAAATAACGTGTATATATAAATAATATGTGTATAAAATCGTTTATGTGTCTTGCTATATATTGTGTAAAAAGATGCAATCTGTAACTTTTGAGTTAAAAATGAACATAAATCAGTTATTGAGCAAGTACATGACAGACCAGTGTTTAAAATGTTCTCCCAACAGTAAGTTTCATTTGACATATGTAATAAAAAAAGTAAAACTGCAATTTTATGTTTTAAACAGAGATGGTGGTAGAGAGGTGAAAGTTACAGATTGCAGCTTAAAAACTGTAAACATTGTTTCAGTCATAATTCAGCTATGTTTCCAGAACTCCAGTACCTGTGCTTACTGGGAAATTAGGAATGTCCTCATAGCGAAAGCTCTGTTTGTTTGACACATTGTCAGCGAGGAGCCCCAGACCCGAGCCGCACACGATGGCAATCTTCGGTCTGTGTCTCGTCCGGCTCAGCAGCCATTCTGTAGTCAGTTTACAGTCATCAAACGAGCAGCAGCTGGAGTGAGAAAGAAGTGATGATCACATAAACAGTCACATATACTATCACATACACAATCACACAGACTATCACATACACAATCACACAGATGATCACATAGACGTTCACACAGACTATCACATACACAATCACATACACAATCACACAGATGATCACATAGACGTTCACACAGACTATCACATACACAATCACATACACAATCACACAGATGATCATACAGATGATCACATAGATGATCACATAGACGTTCACACAGACAATCATACAATTATCATTCACACAGACAATCACGTAGACAATCATAAACAGCAGACTATCGTAAAATCACATACACAATCACATACATGATCACATAAACAATCACACAGACGATCACAGAGATGATCATACAGATGAACATACAGACAATCTTAAAGATGATCATATAGACAATTACACAAATGATCACATCACACAGACATCACATGCTTTAGATGCACTTAGGTGATTACATTCACAATCACATAAAACAATCACACAGACAATCCCAAACACAACAAAAAATCTTTAAAGCTCAACAAGAAATTCAATGCTGCATGAATTATGACATTGCAAATCTGCGCACTGCAGTAAAAAAAGTAGCAAATATTAGATGTGCATCTATTTAATGTTAAGAGATTAAATTTACCTTCAAATACTGTATAAAGCTTAATTTGATTTAATGTGGTTAAGGCTGCATAGATAAAATCTGATTTTAAAAATTAAAACACAAACAGTGGACATAATTGCAATTTCTAAATCGAGTTTTGAAGAGTCCAGAAGAGAAAAGCTCATTTTCAGCATGCAGTAGTCTAGGATCTATTTAATTTGCATCTCATTTGAGAATAATTTTACTCCATATTGTGACTCATCTGTGTTTGGCAGGCTGATATATTTTTATTGGCCTTACTAATTTGATTAAAGGGATAAAGGCTTTTGCTCTAAGATAACAGCTGTGAATCCAAATTAGATTATCAATTCACTTCAAGTGCATTCAAATAAATGTAAATACATTTTTTTTCAATAGTTAGGCTTTCTCCCTCATACATTGTTATGCATATTATATCCATAACATAAAACTAAGATTTACCATGAGTTTTCCTTGGTGTGCATGATCCCAGTATATGGACGTCACCAACAGACAGCACCTGGAACAACTATGTGTATCGTATGAGAACAGATAATAGAGAGAGAGAATGAACGAGAGAGCATAGCCTCTCAAAGGGCCGCATGGTCTCATTTCATTGGCTGCGTAAATGGTGAGAGCGGGAAATCTCCATATCTGTTCCAAGAAAATAAACTGTCCCCTGAGAAACATGATTTTTTACCCACTAAATGCACAAAAACAGACAGACAGGTGCAGACAGTATACACACAATATTATGTTGTTGGTCTACAGGTAACCTTTTATCACAAATGTCACCCGCTGGATTATTAGATAAACTACTGCTGTCAATTAAAAAAGACCATAATAAAGAACAGAAACGTAGACTTTGGGCCTGTTCTTAAGAGGAAACTTCTAGAGAGAAGCTAAGAAGCAGATACACTTCTGCTAAATCAACAGAATGCAATATTTGTTGCCATGGCAACAAAAATAAACAATGCAACAATGCAAATGCAATTTCTATGAATTTAATGGACAAAGCTGGAGTACAACAACTATTTTTGTTAAATAAAATGCAACAATATTTTGCCCTGCTAGAAGCTGCCTTTTAACAGTGACCATAGCTTGATAAAATAATGGCTTTGAGCACTAAAAACACATTGTCTGCCCACACCTGTCTGTGAGACTGTCAGATCAAGGGTGGATGACTTAGACTGTGATAAACAGGAAACACTTTTACATGTTTGGGAACTTTGCTGATAAATGCAATAACAGAGTATACATTATACCTGAGGGTCCATTATAATTCTATAATGCCCTTTACTATGACCTGGAAATGGATTATCAGACTGTACTTTTACTGTAAACACAGCAAAACATGTAACAGCAGACATATTCTACACAGACATATTTATCTGATTTCATACACAGTCAAATTACTGGAATACAGAAAATAACCCTCAACCACTGTAAACCAAACTGAACGCTTTCAGTGCAATTACAAAATGACCTTTAAAACCCTTTTGTGACTTTTGCGAAAGTTTTTAAACTTGTTTTGCTGCCGTTGCTGAATAAATCATGATCTGTATCAGAGGCTTTGCATTGAGTCATGGGTCCAAGGTAGCATTTGTTAATAAGTAATATATGCAGATGGTAAATTGCATAACAGTTCCATGAGTTCCAGAGCAAGCTCACCAACAAGGAAGAAACGTGAATGGATTACTCATTTATTTAATTTTTACTGAGTTCAGATAACAAACATTACTTTGTTATGGTATCTTTCAGAAACATAGGGAGAAAAAGCTCACGGTTAAACAAAAAAAGATTAAACACAAGCATGTGAGTTTATTGCATTTAAAAACACAGGTAAAAAACCTTTTAAAACTAACAGGATGCAAAACTGTAGTTCAGATATAAGGAAAGATTTGCACGTAAACATGCCACCTTACACTAAACATATGTGATGTTTCCAAAATCAGTGTCTGAAATGTCCACACAGGTACATAATAAGTTATGTATTTTTTGTCTCTTTAAATATTACCTTTAGGACTCTGATTGATACAGTCATCCAGTAAAAATTGATACAGTAAAAAACAGTTATCCATTTAATAATGTCAAACCTGCCCAACATTTCTATGACATTTTAGCGCTTACATTTATGTGTAAATCTGGCAACCTGTTTATAATGTGATCTCCCTTATTGCTTCTGTGTTGCTGGTGTGGCTTTATGATTGGTTTAATTTGATGAGGCGTTGCAGGGGTGACGGGTGAGACTGACCGTGACTGTTTGTCCAGATGTACAGTCTGCCAGCAACATGTCTCACCAACATAAACCCGCCGTCAGATCCGGGGGGTCCCGTCACTTAGCAAACAAGTTTCACTGACCCAACAGGAAAAAGAAGTGTGTGTGTGTTTGTGTATGCGGTCAAGGTAAATGTTCTGTTTAGAAAGCGTGTCTGCTGCATATATGTGTGTGTGTGTGTGTGTGTGTGTGTGTTTTCTGCTACTGCAATGCTCTGCCAGTTGAGCTACAGGAACTCTGTAAAATATGTACTTTGCAGAACATGTTGAGAAACAACTTGAAAACAACATTTAAAGCGATTGAAATCTCATAAATTGGTACAATCTTGCTACCAGTTTAATAAAGCCAATAAATTGTCGTGAGGGTAATGATGACGTTCAGTGAGTTTATGAAGGTTCCTCACTAAGATAGTTTCTGTTTGTCTGGGGCTTTTACACACTGCCTGACTGCAGGCCTCTGTCCAGGTTACTTACCCTAGACAACTTACACAATACAGAGCATTACTTCCAGTTTATATTTGTGACACTTCACAGCTTCAACTAACCAACTACATGATGATGAGTGAACAGATGGCATGTCTGGCGTCTACACCCACCCACAAACACACACACACACACACACTGTATTACTCATTATGAAAATTCTTCATTGACATATTGTTGTTCTATTGTAGGGACAGTTTGGGTGCCATTTTTATTTAAAAAAACTCTTAAACTCACATTCACAATCCATAGAAGCACCATTTTGGCTGTATGTTTCCACAAAGAACATTTAACATCTGTAGAACCTTCTTGTTTCATCTTTAGACTATAGAAATGAAAGAAATGGTTCTTTTAGGAGCATTTGACTGAAATTGTTCTTCTCTGGCATCGCTGTTGCATTAAACCTTTCAAGAACCTTTATTTTATGCAGAGTGTAGGTCAAAGCACATACACACACACACACACCTGCACACACACACACACACACCCACATTAGCTTATACATATAATACACAATATGGTTTCCAATCATTGGATCATAGTTTCTATCCTCTAACCCTCACAGAATCCTTTCTGCATGGTTGGCTGTATGGGTGGCCCCCGAACACACAGGTACACAGAAACAAAACATAACTTGATTAAAAATGAAACTTAAAACACAATTTCACCCAATGCTGACTTTCCTTCATGAGCTGTCAAAGTAAGTGACTCGTCCACCCTGCTGCGACCCATATTATCTTCATAAGATTTTAATAATGATGCATGCTTTTAATAACAATGCAATATAGCATGCGCTCAGCAGTAAAATGAAATCTTTGTTCAACACTGTATATTGTTGTGTAACACATTTGCATTTATTTGCAAAGCTGAAGGAGCCTGTGTGTGTGACTTATACAAGCCCCAGGACAACTAAAGTAGATGTAGGAATCCCTTTGGGTGTTGCTTACCCATATATTAAATCCTATAAAGTTCATAACCACAAATTTATCATCACATTTCTATCTATATCATGTAAACACCACTGCTTTGGCTCTGATAGGCCATTCGCTGTTATATACAGAAATATTGTAAAACATTTTAACTAAAAATGTACTAAAAATTTGGGAAAAACTAACTTTAAAATAAAAGTTGGAGCAACCTGTAATTAATCACCTGAACTTTGTCTTTATTGAGGTCAAAGGTTAATGGTCCATCAAGCCTAAATTTACTGGCTGCCCTCGGTGAGCTGTCAAGCCTGAAATCTCTATAGTGTCTGGTTTTTCCATTAAAGAAAAACATAGTGTGGCTAACTTAAGATGACTAGACTAATGACATTACAAAGTGTCAATAGTCTTACTTTTGAATCAATATGCAATCATTGTGAAATTGCTATTCCATCTCTCCTATGTGGCAAAGCAGTGTTTATTTATCTGTACCAAAAAGGCACGTCTCACTGGGGACATGTTAAATCGATGCATATCATTCACATTGGACTTTGATCTTCCTCAAATAAAGCATATCCGAAAAACAAGGTCACTTGCTTGTCAACATGCAAAATAAATACAGTCTTAATAAGACCTCAGGATAAATGATCAAATATACAGTAAAAATATACAACATACAAGAAAAAGCCAGGAAAGTAGCAACGGATGGAAAAATGGAAAGAAAGAAAGAAAGTGCTAAGAAACTATTCACACAGTGAAAATAGGAAAGCAGCAGACTGCAAATTTGTCATTTTATTTTTTGCCTTTTATGGTTATGCGAAAATTCACACATACATACAAAATGTTCGGGAACAGCAACTCCAAACTTTAATCAGTAATTCAAGCGTGGGAAAGAAATTTATACCGGTTTAACACTAGACACCCATTTTCTCTGACTCTGAATGTCTTGTATAATGTCACAGAACAGGTATCTCAGAAATGCCTAATGATCCTTGAATAGAATTTTCTTCTAGTAAATCAGTTCAGAAGAGTGGCCCAACGCACCAAACTGGGAAAATTACTTTTTGACAAGTGAAATGTGAAACACAACCATTTATTAATGCCTGAATACATTGAGATGCAAATTGATTCAAACATCCACCGTTTTACACTCTCCACAACTATTTTGTGTTTTAATGCAATTAGCTCTGTGAAATTTAATAAGGCTGTTTGCTTATTTCTGAATTATATTCCGGTGTAAAGAGTTTAGACATAAAACAGGGTACAAAGTGTTCAGCAACACAAATATATAGATACACATTTTCAAAACTGTTCCATAACCTTCAGGTTAAATATATCTATAGGATCATTTATATATAAATGTATACATTTATGCTAAAACAGTAATCTTATTTATTAGCAGGTGTGGCTACTGTACATACAGTTCACATTAACTGTTTTTTTACTGTGAGTGTGTCTCAATCATTTGTGTAGGCAGGGCACTGATAAGGGAGTCATTTTAAAGCCTGTCTCAATTGCAAAATCATTTCAGTGCACTAAAGCAGTGCTCCCTAAAAATCCCACAAAACATCAAAAACCAGCAAATCAAGTCATATTTCTTAAGTCTCTTGAAATATTAAATCACAAGAGACCTTTAATAACAGAGTAATCAGTAAGTGCATTATATAATGCAGCCTACTGTAAACAGCATTAAATGTTTAGGAAAATATGGGTCCTGCCTATTGTTAATAAAACAACAATGTTGTTATTAATGTTAAAAAGTTTTGTTTTACAACGTGAGCATGTCATGGACAAAATAATTTATTATTGTCTCAATATGTACTGAACCCGTTTTCTTACGTGCGCGGTGCGCCGCTTCTGATACACGACGTGACAAATCCCGTCTTCTCTCGCGATAACTGTGACGGACCTGTAACCCCGGTGACAGCTATTATAGTAAGTAAATATAAAAGATGTCGGTGCACATTACAGCTAAAAATATTGTCACAATTGAGGCGAATGTTTTAATAAACGAATCCAGTCGACAGAGACATGTTTCAAATACTTATTTATACTGTGTGTACAAAAGAGCAACCGAAGACAAGTCTCGTGTACTCTCGCGATAATTGTGGAAAAACACCTGCAGCCCAACTGACATCGACTATTGTAAGTAGAAAGTAAAATTGTTTAAGAAACTAGTCGCCTTATAACTTATTAAAAAATACTTATAATTAACGTAGCGGCTTTAAATGCATTTATTTATAACTGAGTGCAGACCGCAGCGTCTTATTAACTGACTGAAACAGCTCCGATGAAATACAGTGACACCGCTTATATCTTCCTCTGTGAGTTACTAAACATTTGTCATTGTAAAACATGATCAATGTTGTCTGTGATTCCCGGTGTGTATTGCACACATCAACAATATAATTACTTAGATGGGATAAACATTTAGCCAGAGCGCTTATGAAAATGTTGCTTAATGACACATAGAAAGCGGTAATGGAGATAAGGTTGAGGTTATTGGTCATTGTATGCAAGCAAATTATCTGTAATGCTGCTAAGCACTGTAATAGCTATTATACTTGCATACTAGATTTTTGTCTGCAGAAATGGATCAGTCATGATAATAAAGTTGGCCTGGCAACTCACCATGTGTTTGCCAATGTATTGGCTTTGTTTAATGTAAGGAGGGTGTTTCTAGGTGTTGGCCAAGGTGTTGTGAGTGGTTGGTGTGTTAAAAAAATAAGTTTTCATAGTTTCACATCTATTTTCAACTAATAAACACAGGTTTGTTTGTGAGCAGGCCGTGTAATTTAAGAATATATTAACACTCCCAAGATTTTACTGTGACATAAAGGTTAAAAAATATTTCATGTCAAAATGATTCTGTCATAATTTATAAACCCATATGACTTTATTTACTATAGAACACAAAATGTGATATTTTTGTGATAAAAGTGAAAGACGACTGGAGCTCCAAAATTATAAAAACATCATAAAAGTATCACATTTGTAATCCAACAGCATGTGTTATATTATAAAGGTGGGTTAATGAGTTTATTTTGGGGTGAACTATTTAATTATGAGCTACAAACACTGTTAGAAGCCAGTGGATATTAACAAGTGGATGCACCTGTTCACATTGGAAGGTTAAAACCAGCCATCACAATATTTAGTTGTGCTATTGCATCGTACTTCTTAAATATTTTTAAATATAATGAGATGACACTGTAGTACTTTGGCGTCCTATACTGTCATTTGCTGGACACAATTGGGGCTGGCATGACCTCATGTTTGCTAGCTTAATGCTTTCTCTCAAGGTTCTCTCTTGGTTTTCATTACTGTCACTCATAGATCTTGTCTAGCCGAATTGCTGTTAAATGTAATTTGTTTTTAGTATTTCACATAGTTAATCAGACCCACCAAGAGGCCATTTGGTATCAAGTGCAAGTCAGTTAACCACCCCACGGTGTATCAGACTAGTACTTCAGGGGGTTAATTAGACTGAGTTACAGCCTGCTGATTGATTACTCACTACAGAGAGTCATGGGGGATTAGCATGGTGAAAGGTCAAGAAAAAACAAAGAGTGTATCTAGCCATATTTACACCTCAAAGGTAGCATCTGAAGTGGGACAGTGTTTAGAGTAAAAAGTTCTTAATGTGTGTATATATAGTGTAGCAATATCTTTACACACAAGCATACATCAGCACTTATAATATCTGAATGTAAAGGCATGTCAATCACGTATTCTTGCATTGAAACAAAATTTAATTTTTATTGCAATATAAAAAAGATTGTTATGTTAGCAAGGATAGATAATGGGCTGAGTCAATGGGTACCCTGGGGCTTCTGACAGGGTTAGCCAAGATAAATGGGAATGTTAACAGCTTTAATACAGGACAGTTCTAGACAGTTATTGAATTCTGCATGTCTTATCCAATGCATCTCGTTTCTAAGATAAGCTGAGACGTGAGTTCAGCAATCACAAGTTGAGGACCAGGTGAAACTGGAGCATTGACCCTTTTCTAACAAAGCATTAAAGCTCAATGGCATCAGAGGTCTGTCCTTGGCTCGCTTACATTTTCTCATCATTCTCTGGGTGGCAGGTGATTATGACATAAGTACAACACAATGCCCCAGGCATCTTGGTACCACATGTGAGCATAATCTCCAGTTTAAAGATGAAACAATGTTTGTTGTGGAGATGACAGCCTTAGATTATGAGCGATGACATGCTCTCTGAGGATGTCATTGCTGGAAATGACAGCTCCGTGATGGGAGCTTAAACAGGTTGAGTTGATACTATCTCGAACATATTATCTTGATTATTTCTGTAATCTCTCTTTAGAGATTTCTCACTCTGATTACCTCCATGTGCAGAGAGGCAGAGTTTTGAACTCTGATCTTCCATATGTCTGGAAACCTGAAAAAAGCCCTGAGGCAACATATCAACACTGTTCATGATATGACCGTGAGATATGGCTGGGGAGATGTCCAGCAAGAATCATGAATCTGATGTGTAGGCGAGATTACAAATTGTGATAAAATGTGTCTTTTTTTGTGTTAGTGGTTTGCTGGTGTACACACACACACACACACACACACACACACACACACACACACACACATATACTGTAAATATGTATACATTGACCCAGACCATTATCTATCCTTACATATACACATTTGATATATAATAGCTATGGTGTGTGTGTATATAAGATATTGCTATGAGCCATTTTGTGTAAACAATAAATAATGTAATTGTCACATGATGTGGCTGATTCAAAAATTATCACACACTTTAATATGATATGACAACTAAAAACAAAATACTCACTGAATAACATAATTTCCTATTTTAGGTTATCTGCAAAGATAACTACATTCATAAGTCATCCATAGGTTGTCTTTCCAAATAGTGTAAACTAACCTTGTTCAATTAGCTTGAGTGGTCTGACATATCCACTTCTGGCTCAGCCAATGGTGTGAGATTGGGGGCGGGGCTATCGGGTTGTTCACGTTACTATTTTATGAATTTGACCTATGAGAAAGCAAGCAGTGTCAGTCCTCTCATTCAGGCCAATTGAAGAAAGGTTAACGCTTGTGTATTTCAGGAAAGTGATTAATTCTGTTTCACCTCATCTAAATAGGAGATTCACATGGTTTCGCATATCTTTGAATTCATTAGAGACGTTACAGACAGGCTTGTTTTGGGCTGATCCATCGTTGCATTCAGGAAGTGGGGGCCCTTTGTTCCTCAAATGCCAAACACTTAACATGAGCACTTCAGCCAGGCCCGTGCAGGCAGAGATCAGGTCTCATACGAAAATTCAATGAGACAGAGGTCAGACAAGATCAGAAAGAGAGAAGGACACTTCGGGATGTCTGACAGAATTACTAAATGACAGGAGGATATAAGTTGGTAAATGGCAGAATTAATTCAACCTTCCTATAGCTTGTCTTTGCTAGAACAGTCTGTAGAGGTTTGGGATAATTCAGGCCAGTTGCGTCCGAATGAAACGAAGCATATGAGTGAGAAATGTGCTTCTAATGAGTTGTTTTATGAGATGAATTCAGAATGATTTACTGCTCAGGAAAGTTGTCAGCTTTGAGTTTTTATGCATTGCTGGGTCTAGCTGCTTGGCAATCAGCACATCTCTGTAAGTCAGAACCCTCATCTGTTCATATGCTGACCAGCAACATATGGTGTTTACAGTGTCCAACTAGCATTCATTTGCCTATAGCAAAAGATGTTTTACATGAGTTTCAGAGCTAAGTGAGAATACCAAATATTTTCACAATTACTATATTCTTGTTTCACTAAACAAGAAATATATATAGATTGTATAAACATTCCTTGCACGTAGACATCCTTTAGTTAGAGGCATTTGTTGTTGTCGTGTGATACTAAAGTGTGTAAGGTGTTTTTTACGTGTTTTTTTAAGGTGTTTTGAATCTGTGTTATCATTTGGATGGTGTAATGCTGTGATTGTGTAAAGCATAAATGTTATATGTAATTAAAATTAAAATTTGGTGTGTTGGTGACACAACAAACTCTTAAGAAGCAACAACCAGACCTGTTCCCTCAAGATAGCCTTTATACAGTAATACAGAGCAATAATCAATCAATCCAAGAGGATTCCTATTCAACAAGAGCTGGAATCTTTTGTATCAGTGATGGTGTGTAGTCCTACAGAGAGTTTGTGTTATGTTGAAGTGTGCGGTTGGGAGTGTATTGTTATTCCCATCCTGGTGGTGTTTACACCCTGGTGTTGTAATTTCACGCATGATCACACACACACACACACACACACACACATGCTCTGATGCTTGGTCAAGTACCCAGTCTCATCACAAGCAGCTGCAGCGGGCTGCCAACACATCTGCTGAAACGTATATATTTATATATATATATATATATATGTGTGTGTACAATCTACACCCTGTACCTCATATATTTATTATAGGTGGACAAAATAAAACATCATTAAAAGTGTTTAGATATTTTATCCCAAAATAAAAATTCTGTTATTTACTCACCACAGTGTCTTTCCAAATTCATATGACTTTCTTTCTTTCTGTCTTTCTTTCTTTCTTTCAAAATATCAGTTCACATTATATTTTTCACCTTTTGACCTTTTACCTTTAAAGCAATAGCTTTGATGTATTGCTTATGGAAAATTCATATATATTAAACCAGTCATGGGTTTAAAACCAGTGAAGGCAACTGTTACCGGGACAACACACACACACACCTAACGTGATTTGAACCTTATGACACTTATAAATCTCCAGCATTTTGCCATATGTCCACACAGCCTTGTGTTTCCAGAAGTTGCTCATTTCAGACAGGAAAAAGGCCTTAACATTGGTATTATCTTGTCTGTCCTTTGTGCTAAACTCTTTTTATAGGCCATTGGTTTTATAGTAATTCAGGTTGTAAATCTTGTGAGATTGTAATGGTTGTTTATCTGATGCTATCTCAGTACAATTTATTATTGCAGTTCCTAGGAGCTAAACAAAAGAAGACAAAGGGTGGGGGGGTGGCAGAGGGTACAAGCAAGTCTTTAATGATCTTCCTTTTGTCTTGTCACCTTTTTCGTTTCATCCGTTCAGCTTTCGTTTATACTTCTGTGTGTTTTCAGCGTATGCAAAGTTAAAGAATAACAGCTTCTGTTTAACTCTTGTCTCTTGAAAGATTGGAAAGTGTAGAAGTTGACATTAACAGAAAGCAATTTACATGCCAGTGCCACAGTTATAGAGATTGGTTTGGCTCACATACTGTATGCAGAAGAAAAGCAATTGTGTGCAGACAGACACATACACACACATGAAAATTTGACAATTAGTGCTTTGTGTAACTTTTGTCAGGTTGACAACATGTTAGCTTTAGGACTGACACAGTTGTATAAATTTGCAATCAGGAATAAAGTAATTTAGGTTAACAGTATTTTACAATTTTATACATACGTTATCATTATTTTGTAGTTCAGCAAATTAAAGAAAGAAGCATAAGAAGAAATATATATTTAATGATGTCTGATTCCACATTAAAAACATGGCATAAATCTGTAAATAAACAAAGATTAAGGAAAATAAATGCAATTTTTTTTATTCTGTTTTTTTCTTATTCACCTGTTAAATACAATTTGAAGTTTGTGGCCTTGACCACGTTACCTTCTTTGTAAACATGGTCAGATTTATTTGCCTGGAAGCATTTTAACTAATTGCATGTCGACTAGTTGTCTTAGTCTTTTGGACTCAACTGTATGCAGTATGTGCAATATCCAGTACAGATCAAGCAGGCCAACAGAATCAAATCACCATACATTAAAACTTCTCCAACACCAATGAACCTTGGTGGTTCTCTTCACTTTGTCATGTGTCAGCACGCTTGTGGTTTAGTTTTAGCTCCCTAAACAATCATTCTTAAAGGTCTGACGTGTGGTCCAGCTATATGAATACAAATATTCCAGCGCTGTCGTCTACAGACTGGTGGTAATGTGAGTCTGACTCCTGGAGGCACTTTGGTCACTCCATGCCAGTTCTTGTGCTTTTATTTGGTGTCCATTTCATCTGTAGACCAGAAGCTTTGTCCCCTAGAGCACAAGTGTCAGGAGAATAAACTTAGAGAAAATCTATTCCATTCCTTTCCGCCCTACCCTGATATGGAGGTCTTTATTTAGAAGGTGTACTGCTGTAAAGTGTAACAGGGCAGTAGCAATCTGTGTTAACATTAAATGTAGAAAGTCACATCTTGTGGGCAAAATGAAAACAAGAATGAGATGAATTGAAACAGTTTGTGTTGTCCGGCTTTGTTTGTCTCCACCATGTACCCACAAAACACCTTCAGCAAGACTCATACACCCCTTCATCCACACTAAACCAGCAATTGGTTTCTTGATCTCATTTATACTGGATATCTTTTAGCATTAACCTGATAGTATTAAAGTGAGCATTGTTACGTTGATTCACATTCGTAAAAGCAACATTTACCGTGTGTCCCAGCTAACAATTTTTTAGTTGTAAAAACATTTTCCTAACGTTTCTATTAAGTATCAGAAACATTACAAATATGATTTTGAATGTTCTAGAATTGTTATAAGTTTTATTACTGTCAGTGCTTGGTTATAAGAATGTTTTTCAGACTTTTTAATTCTGTAGTTTTTCAAACGTTCCACTAACAAATTAAGAGTAATATATAACATTAAAAACACTTTCTAGTGATGTTGCTGCAGGAATGTTTTTGATAACGTTGAATTAACTTTTCGAGAACATTAGCCAATGTACAGAGAACGTTCCCTGTCAACTGCAATGTTGGTATATTGACCTAGCTTGGAGCCATTTGATGGGACAGAACTGGGAAAGCATTGTATTGTTGTGATGATGAAGAGATGCTTTGTCCAGAGTCTTCACTGCTGTCTGTCACCTGAGGAGCCAATGAGGTGGCAACTGTTAGATTAAAGGGTCATAGTGATGCGAATCGATACCGAGGGTCAAACGTAATGACTAGCCCCCTTCACTGTGATGAATAGAGAGTCCACATGCAAATCGATGAGGCATACAAGTGCACTGAAGATTAGAGGCATGCACACATACATACAGTACATGCACTCAACCGTTGTGCACTCGGTTAGTTGTCTTGTCTTTGTGAGGATGATTCATTGTTGTGGACAAAATGTCTCATATGACCGAGTGCAATGATTGGACAAACATTTTATGGTCCTGCCTCTTCTACAGAAGATTTATTTATATATAAGTATATTTAGACCACTTAGTGATTGCTTTCAGAATGTGAAGAGACTTTCAACCAGCAAAACAAATATGTATGCACTTAAATGTATGTGCTTTCCTATCACAAAGAAAGGACATACTTTTAGTGTGTAGTTTAAGTGGATGAATTGGGACACAGTCCGTGATTTGAACAGTAACAGAATGTATAAGATAAAGACATCAAAGCACTGTCACTCTTTTTTTAGCTGTATGCCTTTAGCCTAAATGTAGAAAAATATTTCAGTGTACTAAAAAGAGCCAGAATACTTTTAAACTTGACATTTGGTTCACTCGGCTCAAGACTATATTTGTCTTTAATCAATGTAGCACCACATTTTGAAATAATTTACATAGTTACATTCAGGTAAACTAGTGCACATGTATTTATAATCTGTTTTGTTTGTCAATCACTATCATCTGTCTCATAGAGGTATCATTTATTTTTCAGGGAGACAATCAGATCAGTTATGTTTCCCTGAGGTTCTAATCAGAGCCTGAGAGATTGTGAGGCGAGGACAGATTCACATAACAGTGATGATGATAATAACTGCATGTTATTAAAAAAAAAAACTTCTCAGGAAAACAGTGCAATGCTTTGATTTCTATGCACCATTCTTGGCTGATTAAAACTAAAAAGATGGGCCATAATAAACCTTCCTCTCTGGTGGCTCATAATTGGTAAGCAGTAATTGTGCGAGATTTGTCTTTTGGGTAATCAAAATCAGCCACTTGAAATAATAAGTGACAATTTGAGCTTAAAAGTAATTAGTGGTTAACAATCAAATCTGTTATTTTGTCGCCACTCGATGATTAAGAACTGCATTCGCAAATTTCCTTTCAGGAAATGAAACGACAACAAAGTCACAAATTAAAAATGGACGTCTGTTCGAAAACATCACCGGACGGTCGTGAGCACCAAAGCAAAAGCAGCAGGTGAGTATTTAAAGTGATGGTATCTACCAGCTGGAGAAGAACAGTCACCAGCCTTGCTCCACAGGTCACCACCGTGTTAGAAGCCGCCAACATGGTGTTCATGGCAACTGCATGCTAGAGGAAAAACGAGAGTGCCACAGCGCACAGCGGATTGCTTTCCAAAAATAGGAAAGAGTGGCACCGGCCACCAATTCGGTGTGTTTGGTATCATCTTTCTCAAACCTTTGATCTTTAGTTCTTCAACAAGGGTAAAGTCAAATGACAGCCAGAAAAGACTGAATGACAGGACAGACCTTTGGGGTGTAATTATAAGCCATCAAGTTAGACGAATAGACGGGAATTAAATGAAGCGGTCCGAACTGATCCATCAGGTTTCTGAGCTGTGGACTCAAGGAGAAACGTGTGTGTTTACTGTGTTGAGAACGTCAAATAATTGAGCTGTCACACTTCATCAAGAGTCTCCTTAATCACCAGCATGTTACTGACTAATAACGCAGGGCGGGATTGTCTTCACAACGTCCCACCTGCAGGTGCGTCAAGGCAGAAGATTGTGAGATTGTTACGATGATTGTGTTATAATGATTGTGTTTAAAATGGCAGCTCAGCTGAGCATCATCAGGCTTCAGAGTTTGTGTGTTTGTGAGTGATCACATCACTGTTGTGGGTTGATGAAATTCCACTGGGAGAATCAGATTCATTTGTGAGGGACGGAGGTGAGGGAATTATTGTAATAATACTAGCATGAACAACTGAACAACACAGCTCTCTCTCTTACTCTCTCTGTTCTTCTAATAGGAATACAGAGTGAAGCAGGAAGTATACTCTAATAATTGCTGGGGTAAAATGGGTCATTTTTATACCCATGGCTGGGTAAAATATAGACAGAAAATACCGTATGTTGAGTTGTTTCAACCCAAAATGTTAAGTAGTTTTAACGCATGGCTGGGTAACAGCAACCAAGTTAGTTTTGTGATTAATACAAATTGGACTTTGTAGCTTTTAGTCTAAGTGTGATAGCCCTGAGATCATGTGCTTGCTAGTGTACTCTTAAAAGTTAACAGAATCCACCTATAGCTTATCCCAATAAATCAGTATTTGTTCTAATCTGCTAGCTGTCTTGGCTGAAGTCATATTGAATTAAACGCTGTGTATGTAAGAATGTGTAAGAGGAATGTTTGAATGACAAATACTGTACATACATACATACATACATAAATGTAAATATCTTTCACCTAACTGAACTCTTTAAATCAGTAAGCTGTCTGTCTTTATGCCTGTTCTTCCTTTTAACAGTATTATCTGCTTGTCTTGAGCTTATCCTCATTGACAGCTCAGGTTTATCAGATCTGAAATATGTCCAGTTTAAAATGGAGGAAACCTTCTGATGTGATTATTTTCCATGCTAATCTGAACAGGCACAGGTGGGCCGGGGACTGCCATCACATCTCACGATCACATCCTGTCAAGTGTCTTTAGCTGTCATGTGATGTTATGGGGGTGTGTGTGGCTCGCAGACTGTGGAAAACATCTGTCAGTGTAACCTGCAAAAAATAACTGTCAATTATGTTCTTGAAGGCTTGCATTAGCATTTGCATCATATAGTTAATTGGATCTGATATTGGGATATTATCTTGTTTGTAAAATTAGAAGATTGTGGTGAAGCATTTGGGAAAATGTATCATTATTAACAATAGAAATCTTAATATGAACAGTGTTTCTCAATCTTTTTGACTTTAAGGCCCTCCCAATTGTCCACAACAATATTTTAAGACCCACCCCCCAAGCTCACAGTTTCTACCCAATAAAACATTTTAGAGCTTGGCGTAATTCAATGTAAATCCATTCTAAAAACAAAACAGATTTTTTTTGTTTTAGCTTCTTAAAATGCTTCTTGTGTGTCTTAATTTTAAGTCATCTTTGACTTTAACTCACGTTTGTTGTGGGCACTAGTGAACCCTGGCCCTGGTGAAGGATAACTAAATTAAAAGGTTTAACCTAAAGAAACTGGTATATGAGAGAGATTAACATTCATTTATAACCATCATAAATCCATTCCAAACTGCATTCAGCTTGATATATTAGGGGGAATCCAACAGGGCCATTAAATAAGATGAGGATCATGGGCAACATGAGCAAAACCATGTAAACGAAGCGGCTCTTTTCTGAGATGAGGAATGCACCAGAATGCTCCTATAATCCTTAATGAATCTTAATTAGTAGCACACATCTGCTAAATGCAGACACTCAAATCACTGTTAATGGTGGTGTACTCCTCACAGAAGGTCCATAACACAACACGTCCATTTCATTTCTAACAGTTTTAATGGCAAAATTGACTGTTGCCTCAAGATCAAGTCAACTGTGAAGTTTAATAGTGTAATATACTGTAAAATAACGCAGTATAGTGTACATGACCTTCAAACAACCTTTGTGCCTCATTCAAACAACCTCATTGTGCCTCATGTGCACATGCAAAGAATCCGTCAAAGAGATTTAAAGAGATACCAAAATGTTACTTGTACTGTAATGTTCTCTGTGTAATGCTGTGTTATGTATAATGACACTTTGCAAGCTGTCCCTACCTTGGTCAAATCTGCATAATATATTCAATGTTATCGTTTTGAGGTCCATGGATTCAGTACCAGGTTTCCAAGTTTCCTGTGACCCTGCTGATGTGTCATTGAAGTGGGGAAACTGCTGAAGAGGGTTTTTTATTACAACGATCCGAGTCCAACGTGAAGTTTGGACACTGTAAGTGAAGGACAATTAGTTATGCCGGTGGTTCTCAATTTTTTGTCATGGCTGCCTTTGAAACAAAAAAAATGTTCTGCCTTTCAGAACCACTAGCATATGCAAAACCAAGGAAGTGTGCAAGAATTGGAACAAAACCAAATGTCCAAAATAAAGAAGCTTTCTGAGGCAAAGTTTTAGAGTCCCCTCATCACTTTTAGTTATGAAATCAAATGTTCAGACCGATTTTAAATTTATGAGTGCATGAAAACAAAATTAAACAACACTTGTGTTATGGCCCAACACATCGTAAAACATTCCAAAAACATTAATGTTTTACTGCACTATTTTTAGTATAGTGGAAGGGTTTCCTATAATGGTGTGAATTAATGATCACTCACAACCCTTATGACCGTCTTTATTAAATAATGCTTTCTAGTTAGGCGGATAGAATACTTCAACATCTCATTAAATACTTTATGGGGGAGATGGTATGGCAATTAATTAATCTTATTCCAGGATGTATTGGAATGAGGGAAACAGATTAGAATGACAGATTGATCCATTTTACAGTTAAACATTTGATTAATGGCTTTGTCATAGAGTGTAAAGAAAGACTTTTGCAAGAGGCAGTTTTAATGTTTTTACATGCTGAGTACTGATACAATGATTATTAATGTTTATTGATGTCTCTGTTGATGTAACGCTGGCAGACATTTTGGTTAAGACTCTCAAGCTTGCTGGTTAAGCTAGTTAGGCAACTTGGTGGAAACACCAGCAAAACAACATCCAATGCTGGTGAGAAGCCTCTTTTGTCTATATTGTCTAGGGAAAAACTTCAATAGTCAGTTCTAAACTTGCCTAACAAATACAAATATTTCTGTGGTTAATATTCTCTAATAGTCACATCTTGAATGAGAATTACAGGCTGTTCTTTGAGTTCCCTCTAGTGGAGAAATATAGTAATTTCATGCTTTCGCCAGTGGATGGTACTATAAATAAAACAAACAAAACAATAATATAAAAAAACAGCTATACCCAATATTAGTATTACTTGTAACCATATGAACACCAGCTATGAGTTCATCAACAGTGACTTGTGTAATGTGCTTATGACATAGAGCCATTCATTTACATAATCCTGTGCAGTGTGTTACTGACAGATCGAGAAAATCAGTCAGTGACACACTGTTCCTGTGACAACCCAAATGAACAAAGGATGCCCCAGTGATCGCTGATGAAATAGTCACATGTCAGCCTCTCCAGACCAATCAGAGTCATGCTTTCAGGCCGGAACTGAGCACCTTCTGCTGCCGTCCTGAGGAACATTCGATCAAATCGTAGCCGTACAGAATTTTCAATGTCATTGTTATCGTTGATGGATGTGTCCCAGGTGTATCTGCTTTCCTCCGGTTCCCCCAGCATCTCCCAAACATCGGAGATACCATCCGGGTGACCCCCAAGCTTTTTCACCTATTGAAACAAACACACAAACTTACAAAACAGATTTTGAGAAGATCATGAGAAGGTTCTGGACACTTGAAGGGTTTGAAAACATGTTTAACAACCTCCCAATCCCTAAGGTTGGTATCTCCTCCAAATATAACTGTGTGGTCCTGTGGTGCCTCTTTCATCCATTTCCAGACTCTTCTCAGCTGGTTCAGGCGTTCCTGCGAGCCGGTCTTGCAGCTCTCCAGGTGGGATGTCATGATGCACAGTGGATGGCCTAAAAAGCTCACCTGGGCAAGCATGCAAAAGGTAACAGAAATAAGAGACTGATAAGATTTATATTATATACAGAAATAAGATTTATATTTTAAGTGGTCGTATCCGGGAAATTTTCCGGGAAATGCCACTATGGATTCATTGGACATGCGTAATGGAAAGTATAAACAGAGATGGCGGTAAAGAAGCGAATGTTACGGATTGCAGCGTTAAAAATGCAATTGCATGCATAATCTTCAGACGTGCTCACAAAATAAGACTTACATTTGCTATAAGAAGATTCCTGCCCATCTCAGTGGTGGGATACTTAACAATGTTGCTCTGGTGAAATTGCACTCTGTCCTTTTTCAGCAAAATGGCTGTAAAATAGCCCTCCTGATTGCCTGAAACACACAATCTAATATTCATACAACAATTCCTTTTAAATAAATGATTTTTTTATACAACAATGTGGATACGTACCTTGCAGAAACTCATAATCTTTCATAACATTCTGTAAAAGACTCGCATAAGAAGGAATCAACTCTTGCAACAGCACCACATCCGCACGATGCCTGCGTAAAAATTACAGTTCAGCGATCCATTCGTTTATTAATGTTTTTGTGTTTTTATAATACGCAGTCTTTTTCTAAATGGCTCTGGATAAGAGAGACTGCTGAATGCTTTAAATGTGAGCTGCATGTAATTGTTTTTTAAATATTTCAACACATTTGCCTCTCTCTCGCCATCTCTGTTTGAACCATAAAATTGCAGGTTACTTTACATACTTGCTTTGTTTGTTTTTTTTATATATCTTCTAACCCAAAACAGTTACGGATTGCAGCTTTAATATACAGCACAGTAAGTCCTTTACTTATACTCATTTAAAAAGATTTAAAATCATTGAGCACAGTGGCAGAAATCAGTGTTTAATCTATGAACATCTACATTCTGAATTAATTTGGTGTGACAGCAACACTCACTTTCCTAAGTGTGTCAGCAGACCTTTACATCGAGCAAAAACATTTTCTGGATCCAGGCCATCTATATTCCAGCAGATAACAGTCAACTGGTTGCTTGTAGAGACAGACTGAGTTGTCTGTTCATCAGCAGACATATCAGTGAAAGATTTCCCCCAGTATGCCTGGTGTAAGGGAAAACTGGACTGGAGTGTCTGGGTGGACTTGGATTCTGTTGATGGTGAGTGTATACTCTGGACTGGAGGTGTTTGAGGTGACTGGGTTTGGGGAGGTTCTGTCTGGGTTGACTGGTCACGGGTAGATGTAGCTGGTTTCTGCTTTGATTTTGCAGACCTGTTTTTATTCTTCTTCTTCCTGCCAGTTTTCTTCTCAACCTTGATGTCCACAAGGCATGGTGCAATGCCATTACTGCCCACAGGGGGCACTCCTGAGCAGACATGACTGTCAGGATCAATAAAAAAACATTGGCTAATTTCTCTAGATCTGTCCAAGTTATCAAAAACGTTCTTGCAGTAACATTTGTAGAATGTGTTATATAAAGCAGGTATTTCTAAAACGTTATTCTTAGGTTGGTTGTGTGCTGTTTAAAAACTTTACTAAATTAATACAATGTTTTAAAACTTTTCTTTTAACCAAACAATAACGTTGATACATTTTAAACATTCTTATAACTCTGATACGTTTTCAATACTGAGTTTTCAAAATTTTTGTTACTTTATGGTAACGTTAGGGAAACATTTTTACAACCTAATATTTTTCCCTGGAAAGTCTCTCATTGGTTCTTTACTGGTAACTGTTAATTGCTTTGCATTTTGCTAATACTAAAAATGCTTTCAAAACATTTTTGATAAGATAATTTTTTGGGAATCTTACCTTGGTGAATTGTTTAGTTTGTCCTCCATTTTAATGTGAGGGTTTGGTCCTTTCCAGCACCGATTATTATTCAAGTTAAACCTGACGTGGACAAGTTTATACAATATATAGGTTTTGTAAAGAATAGTTCATGTATTACTCAGCCACTTTTTGTTATATCATGCACTGTCAACATTCCAGCAGTGTAAAAGGTTTTGTCTATACGTTTATAGATAACATGTTAGTTCATTTAAAGTGTTATGTATGTAATGTTGTATAACTTAAAGCTTGCATGATCTTACACTTTACACATCATTTTATTAACTTAAACCTTTAGTAAACTGTTATATGTACCTACACTGTTATGTAACTGGCAATTAATTCAACTAACTGCCATCAAACTCAAGCATCAAATAAAACTCAACCCGGATTATTGAGACGTAAGTGAAATATAGTCAGAGCTGCAATAAACAAAGTCAGAATTTAACAAGTTAGTAGGTAACAACTGTGAGATATAAAGTCATCATTACAAAATACGAAAGCATATTTAATACTTACTGTCAGTCTCTCGTCTTGTCCTCTACTTATGAAACTGTAGCTACAGTCTTTACTTTCGATTTCTCACTGCTAAGCTTATGACTCATAACATACAAAATAATAATTAGCCACATCAATTCTAAGCAATAAAATGATAAAATTATTTGTCAATCACATCTTAATAAAGATTACGACAAAGCTAAATAACAAGACAAGGAAAATAAGAGACGTATCTATTAGTCATATAACGACTGACCAATAAGAGATAATGTTGTTGCCGCTAAGCCCCGCCCATTTTAAAACCTAATCTTCCTTTCCATTCTGCCTGTTTATTCTGTTTATTTCGCATAACCTCAATCATTCAAACTTTAAACTTAAAATTATTTAATTTAACTCTGTGCTTTTACCAACAATGGTGTGTGCAAGGTATTCGGTTGTATTAGTTTTGTCTGTAATGCGACCAGAATCAAAAACAGAGAAAGAACGGGTGATTATTTCGTATCTGAAACCTTGGACAATATTCAAATATTATATATATGGAAAATTCTAATGCATTTTTTAAAAATATGAACATAAAAGCCCATGCTTTTCAAATATGCTTCGAACAGAACAATAAAAATCATAATCATTTATTTTATGCTGTCAAATGTTTCAGCGGTTTGTTCAATAAAATAATATGAATATATTTTAATGCATAAGCAATAAACTATATTAATAATAATACATTTCTGTAATGATCGTATGTCGTTTCTGCAACATCACAGGCATCACTGATCACGTGTCTCCCCCGCCCTGCGCGTCTATTGACAGCCCCTCCCGCCGACCACCAGTCCATCACAACATCACCGGTGATATCGGACCTACATCACTTCAGCAACATCAGATTTCAATGTAGTCATAACTCCAGCAGTATTTATCACTACAGTCATCGCTGTGTCTCCGGCGCAGGTTCGAACAGCAGGATGGAGGATGTCTCATAACATGTGCGGGCTAGTGAATTTAATGTCCAAGTCATGGTAACTTGGATGCTTTATTAACTTACTCAAGACAGGGTTATTAAATTATGTTATTACGCTGTTAACTTCTGTATATCAAATAGTAAATGTTTCTGGTTTAAAATAGAGAAGGGCATCAAATAACATTTCCAGAGGTGTGAAAGCCCTGACATGCGTTTGGTACAAAAAATCCAGTTCAATACATCATTAAAGGTCCTGCCTACATTTTAATTAATTGGATGATGTCATATTTTATAAACAGATGTTGACCTTTCTTTTGTGCTCAAACCTATAGCCTGTGTTTTCTTCGCATAGACAGTTTCTCAGAACCCAACCCTGTGAAAACATCTGTGCAACGTCATGAACCTCACACCAGTTTTCTCACTTGTGTCGCTCTTTTGGATCAGAGGTGAGGAAACGTTTCTGTCATGCTTCTCAAATCCACACTGCCATTTGGGATCCCCAGTTAACAGGGAACGTTCTCAGAATGTTGACTAACGTTGTCTAAGAGTTCTCTTAAAATTATCAAAACGTGTTTTTGAAGTAACTGTAGTAGGATGTATTTTGTAACGTTATTTATCATACAATAAAAACATTAGTTAGTGTTAGTCAGGTTAACTAGAGGGCAGTTGTGGCCTACTGGAACAGATGGTTGCCAGTTCGATTCCCAATGCCAGCAGGAAACAACTGAGGTACCCTTGAGCAATGCACCTTACCCCAATTGCTCCCTGGGCACCATAGTGCTGCCCTCTGTTCTGGGTGTGTGTATTCACAGTTTGCAGTGTATTTGTTGACAACACACTACTCCAGTGTGTGTGCACCATCTAGATAACTTTTAGAAAACATTAGCCAATGTTCTGAGAACGTTCCTTGTTAGCTGGAAAGAGGCTGCATCAGTCTCAGCTTGTATTAATGAGCGTTAATTGCTCACGTAATATGGTCTTGGTCTTGTATTAGTGCACTGGATCTATAAGGGTTCTCTGTGAGACCCCCAGTAATGTATTGTGCCTCTGTTATTGATGCAGCATCTGGACAATGCTGGCAAGCTGCAACCTACTCGGAGAGTGTGGTGTCACCAGAGCTGAGGAGCAGCAGTATCTTGCGGGTTCCAGAGGTATCGTCTCTGGCCCAGTGTGCTGGAGCCTGCTGTGATCTCCCGGGCTGTGACCTGGCCTGGTTTTTTGAGCGCCGCTGCTATGTGCTAAGTTGTCAACGCAAGGACAACTGCCAGCCGAAACAGAGACCCGGTACTGACTCGTTCCTGGCCTTCCTGCAACGTGGGCCTCCGCAGACCTTGGTTCTACAGTCCTTGCGAGAAGAGTCTTTTCCCAACCACTGGCAACCTCTGCCCAGGCACAGGGGTTCAGAAGACCCCATGAAGGACTTGGCCCTGTTAGAAGGCATTCAGGATTTAGACAACACTGATGCTGAGTATGCTGAGAGTTTTCACAGTTTAGAAGACAAAAGATTGGATGGTGTTGAAGAAAGAGGCGGTGCAATGGTAAAACAGGAAGAGCGCCCAGGGCTGTACGATTGGCCACTTGTCCAAGGAAAAGAGGAATTCAACCAATCAGAGACAGAGAGAGTTGGGGGACAAGTGACAACACTGCAGGATCCTCTTGAAAGCAGCACATTTCCCTCAAGTCACTTACCTGAATCAAGAAATAAAAGCAAATTGTCCCTTACTGAAGCAGAACCTACAGCAGAACCCCTCTCAACTACCGTACTCAACTTGAGGGTAAGCATTCAATTCCTATATATATATACATGTTCTATATGTGTTCTATGTGCTTCACAATTAAAAAAGAATTATACACTATATAATTCTTTTTTAACTGTGAAGCACATAGAACACATATAGAACACGTATAGAACATATAGAATACATGGTATTACTGCAATTCTTATTGTTCTCATATGATGTATATTAGTAATATTATTTAGAAGATTGTAATTGTTTATAATTATAAGGATGACTGAACTGGTAACTACAACACATTTAAAAAATTAAATCACGTAATACAATGAACATGCATCAGAAATAGCTGTCAGAAACAACTTTTTTTGGCCAAAAACCAACATTCGTTTCATCCAAACACTAAAAATTCCACAGATAAATTTTGTTTATTGACAAATGCAGACCTTTAGAATGATGTACAGTAATCGCAAAGACTGACTGTTCTGTTTTTCTGATCATTTTTTCCTTACTTAAAAAATCATGAGTTTATATTTTAATATTATGATGTCATTAGCACACATGGAGTCTTAAATGTTCTCACACTCTGGCCAAACGTTTAATCCGTCTCGCACAATCTGCTGTGCGAAATCTCTGTAAAAATAACACATCATCTTTATCAGGATCATTCAGCTGATGCTGGATTATATATTTGTGCTCAGGCTTTGTGTGAACTTGAGCAGAAGTGTGAAACTGTTCTGCTGTTGTTGTTAAAGGTTGAAGAAGATCCACAGAACTCTTCATCTGCCAGCACTGAACCCAACACGCTGCATGATGTCAGCACAGAGTTCTTAAAGTTCAGCACCATCAGTAGTTCCTTCACGACTCAACCTGACACCGAGGCCACATCACAGATGGTCTCAGAAGAGCCGGGTACAGCAAAAATTACATACAAGCAACAACGTTATTATATTTGTAATGGGTTTGCTGTATTTAAAAAGCACACTTTTGTCTTTTTGTCCTGTAAAAAGTTTCTAAAACAAGATGCATTTGTGTGGTTGTTTTTTAAACATAGGGCAAAAGCAGTGAAGTTAAAACTTAACATAAAGGCTGTGTCCAAATAAGCCCCCTATACCCTTATTCCCTATTCCCTACATCACTAATATAGTCCACTTGAAGGAGTGAATGGAAATGAGTGAGCAAATTTGGACACTTGAGTTGAGGTGGCTGCAGACGCCACCTCCTGCTGAGCTATAGCGGCTAGCTGTTGTGGTGCATTATGGGATTGAATGAATGCACTTGATAAAGTCAACAGTAATTTGTGGACACCACTACAAAATGGCTGTTTTTTCAAATAGTGCACTGTTCAAGGGTATGGGGGCTATTTTGGACACAGCCATATTCTCTGAAAACATCTTTATTACCTACAGTTTTGCTTCTCAAGTAAAAGTTTTAAAAGCTTTGAAATGTTTTTATTAAAATCTGAGAACAAAGACTTAACAATGTTCTCGAAGGGGTGCAGTTTTCAAAGGTAGAGTTAAAACTAACGTTTAAAAAACTATTTAAAACTTCATGATTGGTGAAATACAAATGAGAAAGTTATTTTCAGTGACTAACTGGTTCTTTCACTGATTCATTCTCATTGGTCAGTGAGAACCCTGACTGTGTCCATTGGAGAGCCCATGGAAGTCATACAGCCTCAATCCGCTGTTGAGTTAACTGCTTCAGTTATTCCAGAAGACACCGCAGGTGAGCATTTCCCACAATCCCTCACAGCTTTCTCAGTTCCGGCTAGAGTTATAATTACAATCCATCCATTCTTTCTCAGAGGCTCCGTACACATACGAGTGGAGTTTGGTCACCTCGCCAGACGGACATCACGGAATGATGGAGGGGCGGCACAATAAAACTTTCAGACTTTCGGAAGTGAGTTTCTTGTCCAGATCACTTTCACCATGTTTTCAAAGTGACACTTTAGGTTCTGAGACCCAGCGTCCTTTTCTAAAATCATCTTTCTTTAAAATCGTACAGCTTTCTGCGGGTGTCTATGCTGTCAGAGTAGCTGTGAGAGGTAAACAGGGGTTGGGAGAGAGGTCTTTAAACTTCACTGTGCATCCTGGTACGTGACGCCCTGTTTGGTCATATCTGATCATTTAACTTTATTTACATGTGCCTCCTATATAGCCATATATAGTCATATATAGTCAGACTTATTTTTTCTACAGCTGCGAATGTAAACATGCCTCCAAAGGCCGTCACTTTGCCGGAGAGCCAGGATGTGCTTCTGCAAACTGACTCTGTTTGGATTATCAATGGCAGCCGTATGTAGCAACTTTTTACCGTTTTTATCTCTCTTTGACTCTTAACACTGTTCACATTCAAATATTTAAAACGCAAAACTCATTCACAAAGATTCATTTGTACACAGTGAAAATTATCTTTTTACTCAGTATTTTGTCCCTATCTTAAAAATATCTTAAAATACCTAAATATATACAAACATACATCTTTAGTTATGATTTTTATGACAAAGATATAAAGAGCCTAAAAACAAGAAAAAACTATTTTTAAAGAAAAAGGGAAAAAAGAAATGAACATGTTTCAAAGGCATTATTATATTTCAAAGTTAGTATTTCTGTCCTGTTTTGCAGGGGGAAAAAAAAGCTTTGAAACATTTTTATTAACATTTGCCAAGCAAGGGAAATACATTATGTATAAATGACATTCTGATAGCTAATTTGCCTGATGCCTTCCAGAGAGCTCGGATGATTCTGGAATAGTCAGTTACATGTGGGAGAAGGTGGATGGCCCTGTTTGGAAACCTGAGGGCCCTGTCAACACACCTGTACTTCAACTGAAGAACCTTTCACCAGGAGAATACACATTCAAGTACGGGCTTGGCTCTTGTCCCCTATATAACACCCTATATAGAGCATATACATAATAAAACAGATTTCCATATGTGATGAAATACAGGTCCAGCACACTTTATTTCAAATCTCTTTAAATGGATGTAGGTATAGACAGATAGTTTATAGATATACAGATCAATATATACTGTAGATATATAGAT
>JAZGTK010003055.1:0-28786 GCA_036877625.1 Ambastaia sidthimunki | reverse complement strand
TTTCCCATTCTAATTTTGGATTTGGTGTTATTTTGCAGTACTTCACAGGACTGGAATGTGGGCACAAGTTCTGCATGCAGTGCTGGGGCGATTACTTGACCACCAAAATCATAGAGGAAGGGATGGGACAGGTATCTGTTAATACTCCTATCTTCTAGAGCACCAAATGCTAGAACATGCCTTAATGCTACATAATAAAAAGCCTCCCAGAAACATCCTGTGTATGTTTTATTTGTTTGTTTAACATGCTGAGCTCGCAGATTATGAGCTGCATGGAGCTCATATGGCAGCATTAACAGCCTGACAGTCTCGCTGAAGCTGATTGGCTGATGTAAATCCTGCAGCTATGTAGATTTTTCCTCTCTTGCCGTGGCAGCTTTTCTGTGTGTCAACGTTACGCTCGTTTCTCTGACCTATTGTAACTCAAGCTTGTTTGTTTTCATTCTAGACCATTTCCTGTCCTGCTCATAGTTGTGATATTCTGGTGGATGACAACACAGTCATGTAAGTGTTTGAGAGACACATCAGCATTAAAAACGGGCTCGTGCAAAGTCCCTCATAAAACACACCGTGTTATTTCAGTGAATTTTAATCTAATGTTTTGAGCTATTTTTGTTTTCTTGTTATCAACAAAACAGGATGTGATAATAAAATGCACATTTCAAATCAGCAAATCTGGCAACAATGATGTCATGAATTGTGCTTGTTTTGCTCCGATCATTCTAAAAATTGTATTTCTGCAGGCTCATTCAGTTAATGTGCAAGCACACTCCAAAGTTAACAAACAGATAAACGTTCCTTTAAAAATTGTCTCTTGTTTTTTTACTGAAAAGCATTATTAACATTTAATTACTAATAAAGCCATATTAAGCTGTTTAATTTTTTTCAGTATATGTTTCTATAGTTTGTTTGTCTCATTTCCCTTTATACTTCTGGCTCAAGTCACCATTTCTTGTGATATATGAAAGCCCCTGGATAGGCTTTTTTAAGCTCATGTTAGACCACACCTTGAGTTGAGCTAATAGAGCTCAGTCTGAGCCAGAATTAGGACACTTTGTCTTCCTGTGTAGAGGTGTGAGTCACAACACTTCCTGTAAGTTAAATTAGATTATCCTGGATCCACACAGCTGTCTTAACCTGCATATATTATTTCTCTGCTACTTTAGTGATGCAGGTACAAGATCTGATTTTGTGTTGGCCTTAAATGTTTTACAAATATAGTTTTGGAAAGCATGTCTGTTTGCGTGTCATGATTTCAATATTTTTAAATTCTTTCTCCAGGCGACTGATTACAGATTCAAAAGTGAAGTTGAAGTATCAGCATTTAATAACCAATAGTTTTGTAGAGGTAGGATTTCATTTCAGTGTGTTTGCTTTAGAAGTTGCTGTTATACAGTAAGATCCAAAGGTTTATGGCCACATTGAAAATTTGGGAGTTATTTTTATTTAAACGTGGAAATAAAATATTTGTAGTATTTAGCCTAATTTCAAAGAAAAATAAACTGAAGAAATTTGTAAGATTCTAAGATTTACAGATCACTAATCAAATGTAAGCAGATCTGTGGCCAAGTTAATGTCTTTTTAACCCTCAGACTTTTGGATCCGACTGTGTTGGTTGTTTTTTGTTTATCTTTGCTCAGTTAAATATCTTGGTGGAATTCAATCAAAAGTGATCGATTATTTAGTTGTTTCAGCCATTGCAAGTTTCTTCATTCTGATTCTTTTTCTGCAGTGCAACCGACTGCTAAAATGGTGTCCGGCACCTGACTGTCATCACGTTGTTAAAGTTCAGTACCCAGATGCCAAACCTGTACGGTGCAAGTGTGGCCGGCAGTTCTGGTAAGACACTGATCTGCTGATGAGATCAGATACTTTTGGAGCATGAACTCAGACCAGGTTCAGGGCTTCCACCGGCTCAGGGATGTCCTATCAGGTCATTGAAACATGAGAACACTGGAGACTTCATTCTTTGAGGGCACTGGTAACCACATACAGTCTGTACAACTGCCTATCTGAGGCCCTTTTTTCTGCCCTTTTAGTTCCAGGAAGCAAAGAGTCATCCTAAACCTTTAAGTCGCTTTGAATGAAGGTCACTTAGGATTAAATAATCTGCTTAATGAATAAATGTAAATGTTAAGTCATTTGGCAGATTTTGTACTTTTTTAATGTATGGTCTCCAAGGATATCTTACCTGAAATGTCCTGATAAGTTTTTAAGAAATGGAAAGAAATACTAGACAAAGTATTCAGACTTTAAGTAATTATTGCGCAATCTGTTTGGATTTGGATATTATATCTGTTTAGATAAGCAGATGCTAATGTTTATTAAATCTATCTACAGCTTTAACTGTGGAGAAAACTGGCATGATCCAGTCAAGTGTAAGGTATGTTGAGTTCACAGCGTTTTATTTCTGATGTTTAAGGCCAGCTGGATTTGCACAAAGAGGGTGTTTTAACGTTTAAAGTGTTTTAACATCTCCAGCAGGGGTGTGTGTGCACCTCCATTTGCTTTGGGTCTTCTTAGCCAGACATTTTTTATACTTTAACACAATTTAAGCTGTTATTTCTGGCAACAAGCTTGGATCATACTTTGCAGTCAATAAACCCTTATTTATATAGTTTCTCTACATCAACGTGAACTTTAAAAGCCGTTGTGCAAAACACCCACTCTGTCCAAATCCAAAAGCCAAATAAGTTTTTTCTATAAAACGAACGCCTCCTATTTTTCTGCTTGACCCCATCATCCCCAAGTCCTTTAAAAATATGTCAAGAACAGACATAAAAGTTGAATGCATGTTAAATGCAGTAACTGCTGTAGATCAGGGGAAAACGTGGATTTGGTACGGCAATGTTTTCTGTATAAACAGACTGCCACCTCTCCTGCTCTGTGTATTAAGAGACTCTTCAGAGACTTGCCTTGTTATTGTGGGGGTGCCTTTGGCAAAAACAAAGGCAGCTTCAAATCCCTTGTGCTTCTCATATGGTGATTACAATCATCTTCTATTGAGAGAGAATATTTAACCCTTCATAAGCATCATCGCCACTGTATCCTGCTATTGTGTGTGTTATTTTTATATGAATATTCTGGCACTCTGGTTAGATGAACAGTGAATTGATTCTTGCATGTTCACTGATTTGTCACTATTCCTCATCCAGTGGCTAAGAAAATGGATTAAGAAATGTGATGATGACAGCGAGACGTCAAACTGGATCGCAGCTAATACGAAGGTCAGTGGCTGGACTCGCTTTGATGCGGTCAGTCTTTTCCTGTGTCATCTGACTCAGAAGGATAACAGCCGTCTTCCTGTTGTGTAACAGGAATGTCCGAAATGCCACGTCACCATTGAGAAAGACGGAGGTTGTAACCACATGGTCTGCCGGAACCAAAACTGCAAAGCAGAGTTCTGCTGGGTTTGCCTGGGCCCCTGGGAACCACATGGGTCTGCTTGGTAGGTCCAGATCTTTTTTCAGCTCACCTCTGTTTTCTGGAGTCTCTTTCTAGAGTCAGACAACTATATTAATATTAAATGAATTGCGTATGATTTGTCTGATTTTAAGCAGAAGGCCTGTTTTGTAAATGAGACAGATGAAGGCATCGTAGGTGATTTGTTGCAGAAACATTTCTTGTTATGCTGGTTGAAAGTCTCTTTACATCCTGATAGCAATCACTAAGTGGTTTAAATATATTTATATATCTTCTGTGAAAGGTGCATGTTTATCCAATCATTGCGTTCGGTCCGAATCTAAGGATAGGCTGTCCTAGTGGCCCTAAAGCTGGACATATGGTGGATTAAAGATTTACATCTAGTTCATATATTTGTATTTCTATTTCTTAAGTATTTTGTTCCCGTTTTGTAACTCTTCTATATCACTGATCTCCTAAATGATATTGCATATGATAAATAGCATATGTTTGCTCCCCTAACTCTCCCCCAGAAGACCAAAACGATGCTGCTAACATCTTTTCCCATGGCAGCGATTGCGCATGCACGAATGAACAACAGGCTCCATGTAAATCAAAGAGCTTCAAGACTAGTACATCTCTCCTCTTTGTTCCATGCAGTCATTTGTGCTCTTTTTATTTTACCCATCACATACAAACACCACATAAGATAACCTAGTGACTCACTCAGCTGGGGATCTCTGACAATCAGACACAATATCCCAGTAATGAAACTGACGTGTTTGTGTGCCAATGTTTTATAGCATGTTTAAAAATGGCTTTTGCTGAATAAAGACATTATTAGACACTATTGGCAAATTAAACTAATTCCTGGAATACATTTTCACCCAAAGGTACAACTGCAATCGTTATAACGAAGATGATGCCAAGGCGGCCAGAGATGCTCAGGAGGTAAAAATACCAGTTTGTTTATGCAGGTGTTGCAACTGAGCCGCATGCAAATTATAGTCTTATTTGCATAAACGTGAGGTAAAGTTAATGCATAGGTATTTAAATCGACCTATAGTAAGGTTTACATTAAAGCAGTGCGTTAATGCTCATTGCATGTGTTGCGCAGCGTTCCAGGGCAGCCCTGCAGAGGTACCTGTTCTACTGCAACCGCTACATGAACCACATGCAGAGCCTGCGCTTTGAGCACAAGCTGTACGCGCAGGTCAAGCAGAAGATGGAGGAGATGCAGCAGCACAACATGTCGTGGATCGAGGTGCAGTTCCTGAAGAAGGCGGTGGACGTGCTTTGCCAGTGTCGCTCCACGCTGATGTTCACCTACGTCTTTGCGTTCTACCTCAAGAAGAACAACCAGTCCATCATCTTCGAGGTAAATAGGAGATACAGACAGTAAACTTTATGATGGTCTATGGTTGCCTGCAGCTTTAAATGTTGGTCGGTATGTTCGTACCAGAATAACCAGGCGGATCTGGAGAATGCCACAGAAGTGCTGTCTGGATACCTGGAGCGAGACATCTCCCAGGATTCTCTGCAGGACATTAAGCAGAAAGTACAAGATAAATACAGGCAAGTGTACAAGTGTCATTTCTTCTTGTGTAGAGTAACACTGCAGAAGTACATTAATATGGGTTGTATAACTTTACAAGCAGCAGGGAATTAAGTCAAATGTTACATAAGCAACACAAAGCACAGTACAGTAGTTTATATTACATACTTAAATTAAAAAATATCCCCTACTATTAAAAAAAATCTATTTTTTGGGTTTGAGTTTTTAAACTCATGACCTTGGCTGGCACCATGCTTTGCCAGCTGAGCTGCCCATAAGTTTTGAACTTTGTGAACAGGCCTTGGACTTGATCTTATATTTAATATATATTATTAATAAGCCCCGTGTGCTGTTCCTGTGTGTAGATACTGTGAGAGCAGACGGAGAGTGCTGCTGCAACACGTACATGAAGGCTATGACAAAGACCTGTGGGAGTACATTGAAGATTGAGACTACATCATCACACCACAGACTCTATGAGACAAACTCCGTCCACTAGACTGCTGATGCAACGAAAACAGAGCAGCGCAGATCTCCGCTGCCCCCCCCCAGGCCCACCGCCCTGCATCGCATACTTTTTCCAGAGTTTTGTTTCTTGAAAAGCATAAGAGTAAATTATATTTAAATAAAAGTTAGACTATTAAAAATAAAATGACATTTTCAACAGTATTGTTAGCAGCGTGATGGGAGACTGAGAAATTCAACAAAAAGCAAAATATCTTCCCGTCGCTTGCATTGTAAAATTTTACCCACAGAAAGTTTTCCTTATCAGTTATGTTCGTGGATGTGTTCTGTTTGACTTTATTTTATATAATCTTTTTCTTTAACGTGTGTGAAAAATGGACTTTATTTTCAAAATGGCTTTAATCCTTCTGACCATGTTTGCTGTACTGGATCCGTGTTTGGGTTGATGAATGCTGATTGGTTGATTGTAAAGAGGCGACATCTTGGTGAAGATCGTTAGTGGAATAGAACACGCAAAAAAAAAGACTACAAATCGGTATTTTTCAATTTGTAAATAATGCATATGCATGGAAGATAAAAGAGTAAGAGTGTGGCATGTGTTTGCATCATTTTTAAAAGATATTTATCTTTACCGATATTCAAAAAATGTACATTTGCTGTGTAGATTGAGTGTCTATCCCTATCTTGAATCTTCCCTTTGGAGGTTTGGACATGACGTGCTTGACATAAATCATGAGTTCGTGTCTCTCCCTTCACTCCTCTCTCTTGCTCCACAGGGACTGCGCAGGGTTTGATTCTGCCAAATTAAGCAGATCATGCCAATGCATTCTGCTTACAACAAGTTGAATTCTCTGAACATTTTTGGGAGCTGCTGGATTTACATTTGGAGCAAATGGGAATAGTATAATTTTTGCTGCTTCTTCCAAGAGCTAAAACTTTTAAAACAGAACAGCGGTTTCCTCTGCTCTGCGTCTTCTGCTGTTATTGTCCTCTTGGGTAGATTTAGTATCATAAGATTTTAAGAGGTATATGAATAATTTCTGAGAGCCAAATTGAGTGATATTCACTCTGGTTATCTTTTGTATTTTTTTCTTTGTCTCTCTGAAGTTCATTCTAATTTAATTTCTAGATTAATTTCCCGGCTTGAGGTTTGTCGTTGGAAGCCCAACATGCACATGGATGAAACTAGTTATGGGCTTGTTGAGTTGCTTTTCCTGACAGCTGCTGTCAAGTTTTCTGATTGAGCCATTGATGAACAGGGTTAGGCATTTTCCACGTTATCGATTTTTGCACAACGCTGAACTAGTAATTTAAACCCACTGTTATCTCTGCGATGTCGACTGAGACTCCACACTGCTTTAAAATTCACTTTGTGTAGAATAATGCATTTGCACCTGAAATCGTTTCCAAAGGACCCTTTGAGTCACAATATGGTTTACAGGAAAACTATGGTATAACCTTTGTACTGTGATGTTAGGTTTATGTACACTTTCTTCACGCAAGAATGTGTGTGTGGATACACCATGAGTCCCTGTCCTCTGGGGTACGGGGGGTTTAGGGATAGACACAGGTGGGACATGAATGAAGTTGGAGCGATCAGACAACACCAAAGTGTCAACCTCAAACTGATGACTTTTTCCAGTTCTGAGTCAGATGGCTGAAAGTTTTTGATGATTCAGATGTGCTCAATAAATGTTCTAAATGCATTCTCTTTTTGAGAATACTGTCACAAAAGCAACAACTGTTCATTTGTGTTTGCCTATTAATCATATTTGTTTCATGCAAGTCTTTGTAATGCCATGAGTGCTGAGATGGTCTTCCAGGTAACCATAATTTTGCTTTAAATGAGAGCTACAGGTTCCATACAAACATAATGCAGAACAACAAACAGGAGAATCTGGGGTGGGGGAGTTTAGTGATCTGACCCCTTTAGCTTCCATTTTGATACACAAAAACATGAAATGGTTTTATCACACATTTATGCAGCTTAGTGTATGTAACTGTCCCCTTTAGTTAATTTTGCTTCTCAGTTATGCTTATTTGATCATATTTGGTAGTTCATGAACATCCAAATGTAACATTCACAGTAACAAAAAGCAGCTACTCATTTTGTTGAGACATCCAAAAACTTTTAATACTTTTCTACATGTATCCTTTCTTTATGCTATTAAAATTTTGATTTCTTATATACATAGTGTACAAATGTGTAAGAAATTAGTTGTTCGTTTTGAAGAAAACATTAAAGTGCAAGATGTTGCAAATGTTTCTTTTGTTTGCTTTTTTCCTGTGGTTTAATGCTTATTAAAGCATAATTCTTTATTGCATTGGTTTGTTTGATAGTAACACTATAAACTGTTTATGCTTTATATGAATGCTCATTACAAATAGTTTGCAATCTACAGATAAATGTCATAGACATCTGACACATAAAAGACATTTGAGATGTAGTTAAAGAGCTTAGTTTGATTTAGAAATGTACCATGTGTATATCCACAAGAGGGAGGCAAATCTTAATGAATGCTATTCTGATGCATCAGTATAAGACACTAATTATAAACTTATCTGATTTAAAAGCTTATAATATAATAAACATTTGCACAAAAAGATAAAGAGTCACACTGGGTAGAAACATGAATAAACATTTGATTTGCAGGTGAAAACATGATTCCTGATTAAATGAATCTCATGCTTATGAATTTCTTGTAATCATTTTGGGGAATATTTAATAAAAATAAGCAACTCAGGATAAGTTAACCAAATAGTTGTTTACTAATAAAAAGGATTATAAAATTAATTATAAGAAACACACATTTTAAAACATAAGCCATTATAAAAACAAATTTGTAAACATTTGAACATCTTGCTTTGCAATATTCCCTTTATTCCCAATTACTCAACTGGAATGTGGATTGATTGGAACATTTGCAATAAATGATAAACATGATAGCTGCTGTTTGTTCAGAAGTTAGTCGTTCATAGCAACAAGTGAAAAATTATTTCAGATTATAGACAGAAGAAACATAAATAGAGGAAAAACCTATAAACATAGAGAAACAGTTGAATCTGAAGGCATCTGTGCAGCCATGGATGCCATGAAGTTGTTTGGTTGCAATGAAGAATTCTAAGTAAAAATCTAAAATCTGAATCGGCCAATTTATGTTAACAGTAAAAAAAAAAGATAAGAAACATACGAACAGAGAAACAGAGTTGAATCTGAAGGCATCTGTGCAGCCATAGATGCCATGAAGTTGTTTGGTTTCAATGAAGAATTCTAAGAAAAAATCTAAAATCTGAATCGGCCAATTTATGTTAACAGTAAAAAAAAAAGATAAGAAACATACGAACAGAGAAACAGAGTTGAATCTGAAGGCATGATGCATAGATGCCACAATGTTGCCAAGTTGTTTGGTTAAAATTAAGAATTTTAACTAGAAATCCAAAATCTGAATTGGGCAGTTTATGTCAACAGTTTCAAAACAATCTGAAACTGGTGCAAAAAAATAAAACAGACAAAAAGTGAATACCTTAATAACTTTAAAATGAAGGTCTGGGTATCACCATCAAAATTCAGTCCTCCACTTTCAACCATCCTTTCTTGTAGTCCAACAGCAGTTCCAGGTAGTACTGCCACTCAGGCTCACTATCGTATTTTACCTCAAACACCGTTTTGAGTGGATTGGCATGTGGCTCATGTATACGCAGCACCACTCCTCTATACCACACTTCCGTTTTGTCCTTTTCCTCATACAAGTGGCGAATCCTTTTTCCCACCAGGTCGGGATATCTGTTCTCCACGGCCAAGCAGGCAGATTGTGCGGCGGAGCGCAGAACCCATCTGCGCCTGCGTTTAGAGCGATATTTTGTGGAAAGAAAGGGACAGTTTTGAGAGTATGAACTGTGTAGCCATGAAGGAAACTTCCAGTCTGTGTGGTGCTTGGATGATTTGTGATTCTTTTTCCGGTAACGGTCTCTGTTAGCGCTTCTGAATCGCCCATGGCCACGCAAACCTCCCTGAGCCTCCAAAGTATCAGTAACCTTCTGGTAGTAAGTGACTCCGCCCCTGTGGTCCTCATTGAAGAAGACCTTTCTCAGCTTGAGGACCATGCTGGAGTGCCTTTTGGAATCTCCCGAGCAAGACCTGTGGCTCTGATAGGACAATGATGAAGTGCTCTCGGTCTCTTCGTTGCTGCTTTCAGAGAAGTCATCAGAGGTCAAAGGTCGACGCCAGGCATCAATATCAGGTTCTTCAATTTCAACCTCCACATTTGCTTCCCTCTCATTGCAAGCTACAGAAGATACCTCCCATTCTTCTGTCTCAAAGGTATCGACGATGCTCCATTGCTCTGGTTCCACAGTGACGTCCTCCTCCTGTGATGAACTGGTCTCTTCTAAAAAGGTCCTTTTGGAGGAAATCTTTACCCTGCCTTTCTTCTTTTTCTTCAGGCAATATCTACGTTCCAGCTTCTCCACACATGTGGTTTCTGTTGTGGGTGCAACTGAAGACTTGAGGTAAAATTTTTCTGGGCCATCCACACGACTGATAGATTCATCTGAGCTGTCCGTACTCTCTTTCCTAAAGTTGGTTTTTGCTCCTGTAGATTGAAACAGAACTGGAATTCAGAAATGTGCAGACAACATCATTTAAAGTAGATTACAATTAACAAATAATTATTATATGTCAGAGGCTCAAACATTTCAACTATAAGTTCAGCCAGGAAATGTATGGATTCTTTTATTTTGCCTTTGCTTTGGGACAACAATAAGCCAAATTAAAAGTTTTAATTACAAAAGGTAAGAACTTGTAATAATGCTAGCCCTGAATAATGTTTCTCTGGACCAGTGTTGTACATCGCACTGCACTCCAGTGTAAAGCATTGAACAAACTTCTCCACAAAAGCAATTTTGAACATTCTCAAATTTGAGAATTTTGGCTCAAACACCTGCAACAAAACTACACTAGTACTTAATTGTGAATGCAAGAGCAGTTTAATGTCATTCCTCTAATGTCATGATATCTACTCTGAAAAAAAAAACTGATCAAAGAAAAGGTTTGGGGGTCAAAGGAAAGAAAGGTACCTGGGCAATTTTTGGACACCATCTGTAGCAGTGAGATCTGCAAAAACAAATGTGTATCAAATCAAAATAAGTATGACTTAAAATAAAAGACCAAAGTAAAAACATTACAAAAGAGATATTGCATGTATGCACTGCATAAAGCTGGTCCTAACATAAAAAAAATAAATGTATGTCAAACTAATCTTCAAAAGGTTTATGAAACGTTTTACTTCATTGTATTATTGTATTTTAAAAAACAAAGACCTTTGTTCATTCAACTCCAAAACTTCCTAATGAGTAAGAATTCAGGTGCTGTTATACAATAGATTTATATGACAAACATTCAAACTGTCAAACATTACACAAAGACAGACAGACACGCACACAGACGCACACGCACACAGACGCACACGCACACAGACGCACACGCACACAGACGCACACACAGACAGACAGACAGACACACACACAGACAGACAGACACACACACAGACAGACACACACACACACACACACACACAGACAGACAGACACACACAGACAGACAGACACACACACACACAGACAGACACACACAGACAGACACACACAGACAGACAGACACACACACAGACAGACACACACACAGACAGACACACACACAGACAGACACACACACACACACACACACAGACAGACACACACATAAATGTCTCTAAATGTACTAATACATGAATGAAACCTGTAAAATAAGGTTTGGGAAATGTGACCGCTTATTCTGCAAGAAACCTAAGTTCATGATACCTACAAGTGCCTCCTCCAACTGAATATGCCACAGTAGGTCTCAAGCCATATAGAAAACAGCCCCATCATCATAGTGTTGAGTTCTCACACTTTTCTCACACAAGGCTAAAGATGTTATATGCAACTTACAGTTGATTACATAAGAAATAAAGCTTTACTGCAAGTTAAGCATACTTAAGAAGGTCGTTTAATAGGTCTTTTAACCATGTAATACTCACCAAGAAACTTGCAGACATTGGCATAGAAGAGAAGGTTCAGAACATCAGGGTAGATATCTGGCAGATGCTTTAAGGACAGGAGCCTCCGGAGTTTGGAAGAAAAAGCTTTTCGGTGGAGTTGAGTTAGCTGTTTCTCCTCTGTCAGAGTGGTGGGTCTGAGCTCCACTCGATGCTCCTGCAAGACCTGGTCTATGAACGTGCCCTGAACCTGAGGAAACAGCACCTCCTTCACCACCAACATGGGGATGAACATGGCACCCGCCCTCATGACATGAGGAAAGGGACATTTGCCACTGTCAACATACTTTTGGAGCTGACAGACCACCTTCTGAAGAGCCATCACCATCTCCTCACCCTTTAGCCATACTTCCCTTATTTTTGACCCTATGAGGCAAGACACTTGCTGAGCTTTGCTTGGATGAGAGACCGTCTCTTGAAGATCCAGTTTACATAACCAATCCTGGAGCTCCTGACATGGGGTGTGAGTAACAAAACCATGTATACGTCTACAGAGGGACTGGTGAAGCTCCATAAATTGATGACGGGCTTGTTTGCTGCTGCTTATGGTAGGTTTTGCCTCCACAGGTGAATGAGGAACCTCAGCAGATTGGGTTGTTGGAGCTTTCAGGACTTCAGGGACAATTATCTTATAATTGGACAATTTCAGGCAATGAGGTGGGATTTTACTGAGGGAGAATTTAGTTAATGAAGGTGTCACTGGAGGTACTGAAGGCAAACCTTTAACTGTAACAGATTCTATATTGTCTTCAGTGTGCTCTGTCTTACAAGTACCTGAAAGTTCTAAAGGTTCTGAATTTTCTACCAAAGGTGGATTGCTGCCTTCAAGGTCGCCCTTTATCACAATGTTATTAGGCACATGGCTATACAAACCTGAATCTAACTCCCCTTCTTCCTCTTTGAATGACAAATTTTGGGGCTGGTGATTCATTTCCTCAATGATGCACACTTTAATTTCTGAATGATAAGCTGTTTCATCTGGGTCCAATTTTTCCTTTTTGATGGGTATAGTCTTGTCCATTTCAAACGGGCTGTTACTGTTAACTGGTGATGCTTCTTGTTTGGAGCTGAGGTCGTTTTCACCTGAATTTGCCTCTAGATCTCTTTTTTGAATACCTGCCTCTTGTTTAAACTGTGTAACCTCATGCTGTGGCTTTTTCAAATTCTCTTGTGAAGGCAACACACCCGTAGCTTCAAAACTGACTCTACAGGGAGCCAGACTAAAAACTTTATTTATGACTGGCATTGGTGGGGAGGATGGTGACCATGGCTCTTCTGACTGCTCATGGATTGGTTCAGTCTTTCGTTTTTTACTGGTTAAGTCAATTTCACTAACACTTTCACTTTCGTCTCTGAGTCTTTTAGGTTGTGAATCTTGGTTGGGTGAGTGTGAAACATAATGCCTGTGCTTTTTCTTAAATAACTCTTCGTGGGACATGGGAACATTGGGAAGTTCTTCTACAGGAAAGCCAGTTACAGCCGTCTCAGTGTGGTCAAAAGCAGACCTCTCAGCAGGTCTGTTATCAGGGTGTGTGTGGTGGACCGGTGTGGAGTGGAAAGCCCCAGGAGTTCCAGACTGTCTACAAAGCTCCCGAGGGGAGTCAGGTGTGTGCACCCTTCGTAGCGAGAAATCGAGCGGTCCTTCAGATTGATGCAGGGGTAAAGACGCACATGGCCTCTCGTACAGGGGGGGCTGGTTACTGTTCAAATGCACATTGTATGGATGGTAAGCAGGAAATCTTGTGATCAGTGGATGGTGTGGGGGAACAACAGGGCAAGAGGTTGACATATTAAAATCAGGCCGGGAGGAATAGAATGGAGGCATGTGATGCTGACTATGCTCATCTGTAATAACATTGGGAGGATAGTAGGAATACGGAGGTATGTGTGTGTATTTAGGAACGTGAGGATGATCCTGATTTACTTTAGAAGGAATGCCATGGTGCGTCATTGTCCTCGGATCATAGGTAGTGGGAAGACCCCTGTGTATTTGTAGGGGGATTGGGACACGCTGGCAGAACTCTGGTGTGGAACCAATAAATGGATGTGGAGTGTTATAGGTATAGCTGCTATGACTTGGTTGCAATGGAAGTGATCTCCCAGGCCCATTGGGTCTGATACCATGGTAACCCTCTGTCTTTCCATCCTTTAAAGGTATTCCCTCTGCACCACGTTCTAACTGCAAAGCCCTCTGTTGTGTTAATGCCTCCTGGCCCTTTTTATGCAGGTAAGCCAGGTGGCTAAAATGTGTAGCCCATTCATCTTCATATATGTGAGGTGACAGTGTATGTGGTCTGTGATCCACCCCATAGTTATGCCCTGCAGTGCATCCACGCCCAGTGCAGCAGGAACTATGTCCATACACAGGTTTTGGAATAGCCAATCCAACACAGCTTTCTGCATCTGTTGAAGATATTCCTGACCCTGCGATGTGACCCTGTGGGACAGCCACTGGAGAGATAATGCCAGCAGCTCCGGGACTAACAGCTCCAGGACTGCTGGCGTAATAGACCAAACTTTGCTTTGCTGCCAATTCTTGCACTCCAGCAGAGCGGCCACCACCATCCACAGGAAATGACAAATTTTCAGGCCTGTAAATGCCTGTAATTGTAATTGACGCTTCGGTAGGTGATGGATGCATCCCTGGGCTTGATCCATTTCCTACATAGGTCTTAGAGGGGTCCCATGAAGACTTAAAGTCAAGAGCATCTTGTCCACTGAGAGAGTATGAGAAGAAGCCTCTGCTGATTGGTAGAGCTTTGTCGTGAGAGTAATGTGATAGGCTATCTGCTTTGGGCATCCCAGGAGTGACTACAGTGCCAACAGCGCCTTCCATCTTTCTTTGAACTACAGGGTTGATGAAGCTCCGCCCCTGATTGCTGCTCATCATAGACTCCAGCTCTGGCTTGATCCAGCTAATTCATGGCTATAAATGCAGAAACAACATGGGTCAAGATTTGCAATGGTTTTGTTTTTTAATTCTAAGAAAAATTATTCATGCTGCACAATCATTTGAATAAGTACGGTGGCTGAGAAAAATAATTACTTAGAGTCACCCGCTTCACCTCTGTGACTTATAAATCTTATCAATAATACCTCCCGTTCTATTGTTTTCTCAAAACACAAGCCTAACAAATTATTGTTGCACGTCTCTCCACAAATGTCAGAGTGACAGTTTTTTTCAAACACTAGACAGATATGCGTGACCAGTAACCACAGCACGAAAAAAACAGATGCACCTTACTTCCTTTCTGTGCAAGAGTGTCTTGCAGGTTTGCACAAATAAATGCAAGTTAATAACGGTTGTATATAGACAAACTTTCAAACTGTCAAATGCATGTTCATTCACTTATAGATATATATCTCCTAATGAATGTCATATAATAAATGTAAATATAATAATATAGTGAATGTAATATAGTGAATGTAATATAATGGTACGTTTATTAAGCATACAGTATCATGAACCATGTACCACATGTTTAATACAGGAGGAGAGTTGAACTCAGTCCCTCAAGTGACGGTACCTAAAGAGCAAGCAGCGCATAATGATGCTCACATGAGGATAACACGCGTGGGTTGAGTGGCAGTGAAGCTGGGATCTCATGCTGGGGATGGTCCCCTGGTGAAGTCTCAATCTGATGAAATAACCATCACATCTTTCAGTATACTAGGGCTGTGCGTCAAAACCTAGTAAGCTACCTTCCTAGACAGCATCTTTAACCAATACAGGCGCGTCCACCAATTCTGGAATGCACCTGTCATGTATGCAATAAAGATAAGGTAGATGTGACTTATCCGTTAAATTGTGTTAATAAAGAACAATAGACTATATAATAAAATAAGTTTAACACACTTCCTCATTGCACACTGGCAAACCGATTAAAAGACTCTACCGTGTTTGTGGTTCATGCAAATTTACTCATGCAAATAAAACTTAAGAGAGGAGACCATTTTGGGCACACTTTCAAAGTGTTTGGGTAAACTTCCGTCAACATTTAGGTCAACGAAACCTTATATGACACGCATTATTGTGGTGAAACCAAAGCGGCCAAACCGTGACATTTAGACGATGCATCGTAATGCAACGTGTTTATAAACATTTTAAACGTGTCCTATAAAACTTAATGACATAATCATAGGCTATAATTTACGACAACCTGCAACTGGTCCTGTGACAAACTACAGACCCATGTCAAATTCATCGATGCATTAATCTTTGTCAATCAAAACAACATCAACGTAAGGCTGATAAGTCAGTTCACTTTTTTAAATACTTTTTCTAAGGCAACTCACCTCATGTCGTGAAATTCCTAACTGCATTCCCGTCTGCTTTAATCCATGACAACTGAAAGAGCACAAAGTACGATCCACATGCTGGTAAAAGGGATGAAATATTTTACTGGAGAGCAAACAGCACACGTGCGTTCATGAATCGCTGCAATAATGGTTATTTGGTACTGCCTGTCTAAGTATGACGATTCAGAACATTTAGCCAATCAGAAGCCGACGATACGAAGAGGGCGTGGCTTCATCACACCGGCGGCATCTGTTAAACCATAACCGAGTATAACAGGTTTAAGCTTCAAAGTACGAAGTTACTTGTTATTAATGCAGACCTTCCTTTTTATATTTAGTTAGTAAAATATATTTAAAACCATGAGTAAAACAATGGTGGCGGGCTAATGGAGACTTGCCCAAAAGAAAAAAGTGTAAAGCATGTAAAATTGTCTTAGATTACAATACTTGCATGGAAAAATCGTGATGCACAATATTACTCAGGTTTGGATTGTATATCTCCGTGCGTTTTTATATATTTGTAGACCTATATTAATCACACTGTAGACCTAGAACATGCATATAGGACAGGAAATGTGGTTTGTCTATCCCTGAGTGGGAATACTAAAAAAACAGACTACATCACTCCAGTATCTCTTTTCCATTGTTAGGCTAACCGAATAGCTTGTCTCACAAGGGATGAGAAAGGAAATGTCTATGTACTAAGCTAGAAACTGGAGTCCTTTGTCAAATTTCTCCATGCCATTATGTCATTCATGTAAGACGTACCAGGCAGTTCTTGGTTTTGACACAGAAGGGAACACCTCCATCTGTCATATCTCCACAACAGATACTGAAGCTGAGAACTATGCAGCAAAAAGTGCCAACACACATTGTCATATTGACAAAACAGTTTGTGTGACAAATACAAATAGAAATGTTTAATCAGTGTGAAGAGGCATGTTTGTTTGTACATCATCCTGTTGTGACATTTGCCGTTTGATTTATCGTAGATGACATATTTGTAGTTTTGTAGTATTTGCTTTGAGTACATAATAAGCACCTTATTAGCTGGCGTCTCTATGTGTTATGTTATGTTTGAGCTGTTGGCTCTGATACAGATGTCAGGAGATGAGGAAAGCTACAGAGAAATGTACAGTAGTGCTTTCCTATTAGTAAATAATTAAAGCAACTTAACTACTATATACTCAAAGCAATGGCAATTTGCAATATCAGTGTCTAGAGGAATGAAATACGTCCCTGTTTATCTATCTTGAGACCCAGATGTTTCCAGTTGTCATCTTGCTTACACAGACAAAATGTAAAGATAAGAAATCATGTTGACCTAAAAGGAATGTAACTCAAAAACATGATCTGAGAAAAAGCAGCAAATAAGTACCATTAACCCAGCTAACAGGAAACAGTCTCAGAACGTGGCTAACGTAAAAAAGTTCCCTCAAAGTTGTCAAAAACGTTCTTAGTAGAACATGTTTCTAAAGTTATATACCGTCTAAAAAAGTTAATGTGTCAGACACTTATAAATCACCATAAATTGGTAAAGTCGTAACTGATTGCTGGGGCTTGCAATCACTCACACGTGATGTCTGCACTTGCTGAACTTATAACCAGTCCCATCACCTTCTGTTAACTCATAACAGAGCTGATAGATAACCCAAACATTGCCAGTGGGAATGATAATACCCTTTAACTGTTTACACAAAGAGTCACTTATCAGGATGTTAAAGAGGCTGGAGTAACAGAGTATACAATTCAAGAGCAAGATAAAGCCTTCAGGTTCTTATTGGGGAAAAATCCATTATTGCCTGTATTTCTCTTCTGTAGTAAGAAATTAAAGTGCATACAACCCTACATTTAATATAGTTGGTATGCCAGTGTGTTTAATTGCCTGGAACGGTACCAAAGACTGAGACAGAGTTCTGGGGGTGAACGTTTCACAATAGGGTCGTCTTGACATTTAGATATGAAATATGCTTGTGCAATTTAAAGTAACCAATAAGAGAAGTATCTCTTGAAGGGAAGAATTAATGGGCTGAATAAAGCTTTCATCTGATGATACAAGAAAACAGAATATGTGAACCTAACATATTAGTTAAACAAATCTCAGCCAACATAACACTAAATGTAATCTACAACATTTTAATTTTCTCTATGGATTTTTAAAACATACATTTCTGACTTTTAACTGAAATATGCTTACACATATTTTGTGACCTCATTCTTGGAAGTATTTAAGAAGTAAATAAATGGCTGAAGATTAAAGAATTATAGAAGACCTTATAAAAATTGTTCTTGGTAATTACAGCGTGGTGTGTTATGCCCAGATAAGAAGCAGGCAAAAATAAACATTACTCCACAGGATAAAGATGCCTAAATTTATTACCTTGTAGACATAATCAAGACACATCAGTTATTTATTTACTTTAACTATGTGTGAATGCACATGACCATTTGCTTCACAACATTATAAAGAAAGTGTTATGATAAGATAGGAATGCAAATAATGTACAAATTTTCAGCAAAATTAAAGAAAATACAGCTTTAGTTGTCAGTGATAAGGGCCCAGTTTTGATGTGTTATAGACAATAGGTAGGGAGACAACACAGGTGGGTTAAGGTTCTCCAGCTGTTTATTGTTTATTGAACCCAGTCTTCCTGCTGGAGTTAATGGTTGACCATAATTGGTATAGGAGGCCAGAACTAGGTGATATATTAGAGATCCAAGTAATTTGTTTATTTCACTGTGGTTCTGGATTAAACCAGATTTAGCATTACTACCGTAGTCACTTTTTTAACAATTTTAAAGGTACATGTGTTGTATTGAACAATTAATGGGAGTTTTGTGTTTTGATGTCTATGTAGTTCTGATATTTTCATCTAAACATTTTTGTTCACAACCAGTTTCATTTTATTTTGTTGTTGCATCATGCTAAACACAGCACATCTTTTGGTTTGTTTGTGCAACTAATTGTGTTGACTAATTGCAAGTGCGTGGTCTAGACAAGCTGGTATCCCCTGTAAGACCTTATATTCCCTATAGATTTAGCCTTTTCTTGCTAGCAGGGTCTCAGCAGGATTCTCAAAGTGCTTAGAGTTACCAGTTACCATAGCATTGCATGTTGCAACCAACTGGCACATGTCAGTGGTTTTTCATATATTGTCTTGTATATTCTCCCTATACAATAGAACATCAAAACAATGGCATCAAATATGCCTGAGCAAAGTCAATTTTGTGAACACAATGCCAAAATAATGCAGTTTTCTTTCTTACAAAGAATCAAATATATTATCATATATAATATTTGTATGTGCTTTTGTATCTTGTTCTTGTATTAATTTTTTTTCTCATGATTCAGACACTTCTTTGTTTAAATCTATGCAGAAGATCTAGATAAAGAGATTTAAGCAATTTCATGTTATCTACTTGTAACCATTTCCTTTCTGAAGTTGCCATGTTTTACACCTCTGTCCTATTTTTATTTTGCTGAAATAACACTTTGAAAAGTGACAATTGTTTGACTGCATACTGCTCTAAGTGTTCTTACACATTTTGCCACTTTACAGTTATAGATGATGTATATGCTGCCAGCTACTACACTTCAAATGAAGCAATCATAAATTTGTGTAAGAGGTGAAAACCTTACATAGTGTTTATTATAGTGTTTATTATATAGGCCCTTTGATGTATAAGGTCCCTATGTATAAGGACCTTATACATAGGATCTTATATTCAAAACTGTTACTTAAATTCAAAGCTTAATGTAAGAAAAAACTTGCAAAATACTGTCTTTGTATAAACAGGGAAACAAAAGCAAACAAAGAGCTACAGTCAAACAAAAGTAAACAACACACACATCAATAAGATTAAGACACACTTAAGCATATGATGTAAATCCACGTCATGGTAATTACAATGAATAATGGCCTTTTCTGTATTCTCTGTTTTTGTGAATTTTCAACAATATTCTATAAAAATAGAATAGAAATAACAACAAATAATTAGTTGGTAATATATATTTATCGAAGTAAAGCTTTATTTGTATAGCAAACCGTGTTTTACAAAAAAAAAAAATACACATACATATGCATTAGTAAATAAAAGAAAGTAAATACTCTATAACAGTACAATAGAATAATAACATCAAAATAAAATAACAAAATATAAATATATTTAATAGAATATAGCCATATGTTATTACTCTCTGTACAGAAACTATATAGCATATAGTTATAGCTGTAAGTTAAGCTAGTTAAACTGTATAGTATTGGCTTTGCATGTGCTTACAGAATGTGTGATGTCTTTACAACACAATGTTGGCAGTCCAGACTCTAGTGTCAGTGGCTACTATGAGTTCATTCAGCTGTAGAGTTACATCAGCCGTGTCTCTATTACCTTCCTGCTACCTTGGGAAGCAGCACCATGAGTCTGTCAACATTCCCAAAGGACTACAAGCAGGAAATGTGACAAGTGTTTACTCAACCTCAGTGACACCTCCAGCATCAAGCAATCTGCTGGGGCCCATTATGGCAATTGAGTCCTTTGTGCTTTTGTCCTTTGCATTTAAATATCTTTGTGGAAAATCAAGAGTTATTTTTACCGTGATTAAATATTAGGTTTATTCATGGCCAAAAAATATTTTGATAGCAATACTATCAAACACAAAGAGTTCTAGACAGAAAAGGGGGGAGAGAACAGATCAGAGCTGTTAACAATTTGCATGTCACTGGGAATTTTTATTATACAGAGATAGGAACCTCACTCCATTTTTTATCCAGTTCCTTGATGTCACTCCCTTCTAGCAGCCACCTGATAAACATCTTTCCTTCCTGCTGGAATATCCACTCGACAGCCAATCACGAGAGGACAAGTCGCAGCATCAGTCAGGGGATCATGTGTAAGTCAGCAGTGACCACATCTGATGACAACATCTCAGCTGTTTTGCAAAAGAAATTCGAATGAACTGAATGAACAACAACAAATAAACTGTTTTGATTGTGTATTAAAATGTATCAGCATCAGCTCAGGAAACCTGCGAATAAACAGCCTATGAAACGCCAAACTGAAACAGTAGGACAATTCAAGCCTATTTATGTAACAATAAAAATTTAAAAAATTCTGTAACAATGAAGGATTCAAGAAAAATGTTATTACTACAGCACATATAACATGGTTACAGCTTACAGTTGTTATGGCTAGAAAATCACAATGCAACACTGGCATTTTCATGGCCCTGTAGAAACTTCTACATGCGGTGTTTATCTGTTTACACACACATTCACAGAATGTTATCAATCCTTTTAAATCATTGTGACACAGATACACCCTTTGTTCCAACCCCAAAGTCAGACGTGTGTATTTACTAAACATCCATAGCAGGGATGGGACATAAAAATTCTCGCTCATAAAGGGAGAAATCTTCTCCTTCAGCCCTTTTATTACAGTATATTTACAGTAAAGTATATATACAGTATATTTACATTTATACATTTAGCAGATGCTTTTATCCAAACTAAATAAAAGCTTCCTTATAAGATGTTCACAATTTAACTAAATGTTTTGCACAACCCAAGGCCAAAAGACATATTTACATTTCCAATCATAGCATATAGAATAGCATATTCTAGCATACAGCAAAATAAAAAGAAAATATGCAATAATTATTATATATTATATTATATTCAATAATAATTATAATATTTATTTTTCTTATACAATCTATTTCAATCTGACACTGGTGCACAGAAACACTGCATTAGACTTTTGAAGGCTCTATATTGGAACCTCTTTTACAGACAGATTCATTGATCTCCTCATCATTTACCACAATAAAAGCTCATAACTTTGAGGATAAAATTAATAAATAAATTCATAAAGGAAACTGTTTAAAATGATAATGCAAAAATCAATAGATATAATGGACACAAGATGTACAATATCAAAATAACAAGTCTTATATTATCATACCAACACATCTAACTTACGTTTTGGTTGACTGTAAATAAAGTCTGTTTAGTCTTAAATCATTCAGCAGGTTTCTGGAGATATTGTTTGACAGTATCAACAATAGTTGAAACTTCTGCCATGGCACCTTTACCTGTGAAATACAGAGACTGTAACTATTACTTTAACTAGTTAAACACGAGAAACTAATTATTTAACTAGTATGCTAAATAGTTCTTTAATCACAGAATCTACTAATTAAAGCATAAACACACTAATTACAACTGATCTACAAATAACAGTGATTTCACACATTGATTAGAAATTTCTATCCATCTTCTGCACTAGTTTTCAATCAATGCAAATTCAAACCTCACCCTCCCCTACCTTCATCTCCACAGACAAGTTTTTTGGCAATACAGGGGATCTCAATATAGCCAAAGCCCTTAAGTGTGTCCACTTGCTGTGCAGTGATTGGATGCTGCCACATGGCTGTGTTCATGGCAGGACAGAAAAGCAGAGGTCGGCTTGTGTCCCAGGCTCGCACCACGCATGTCTGCCAATTCAAAAACAGGCAAATACACTTAATCATGCCTCCAGTGCAAAATGCATACAGACAATCATGACTATATGTATATTATAGTATGATATCTCTGCTATACTTACTAGTAAGTTGTCACAGATCCCACTGGCAATTTTGCCAAGTGTGTTGGCATCTAGTGGGGCGATGACTAAAAGATCTGCCCAACGTCTGAGTTCAATATGAAGCACAGGGTCAGAGCGCTTTGTCCACATCTAGTAATACAAATATAAGAGAATTATTTATCAGTCTGGCATTGATGTAACTCCACAGTCGGAAATAAGATATTGCTTGTTATTGTTTGACCTTTTTTTTTTTTTTTCAAAATAAGACTTTACACACCTCCCATTCATCTTTATTTGTGTATACACGGACAGGGACCTCACTGATGTCATAAAAATGAGTGGCATGGTCTGTGGTGACCACACGTACATCAACCTGGTGGACAAAACAATAAAAATAACTAGACTTCAGTTAGTAGCGGGACGACTAAACTATGCAATGCTGAGCTTGCCAAATTCAGCCACACAGCACCCTCTGGTGGATAAATGTGAAACGACAAAAGCTGTGCAGTAGATAGCGGGCATTTTTGACAACGAAGCAATGGCTCTGTATGCTTAAACCGTGCATGCTAATAAAAAACATATACAGATAGATGTAAATATAAATATAATACACTTACTCCGGGTATTTCAAGCAGTTGTGTCACCAACACAGGCGCTTTGAGGGCAGCTACACTACCAGTTAAACCGACCAGAACATGAAATGTTGAACTATTCCTTTGCAATTGTAGGAAATCACATTCAGAATGCTGCTGCATTTTAAGTTAATAACTTTGTTAACTCTGTAATATTATGATTTATTTTGTTAACTCGTATTGTCTGCAGTATTTATCTTAAACGATCTGATATTCGTATTCGTTCATATTTAAAGTTTGAGTATTTGCACATATAAACAACTAAATTTTGAGTCCATGCCCTTTGATCATTGCTGATCGTACAGGATTTCTACTTCCGTAAACACAGTCATAAAGGTTTATGAATAATATCACAGCGCCACTCTCGGCTGGGAGTGCACAAAATAATTTAACTTTATTTAAAGCTGTTTTTGTGTTGCATTACGAATCTGCCACTGCGTTTTTATCTTTCTATATCGCAAAGAAGCCTTTTATTGTGTGTACTCCCCATAATAATATTTAATTGTTTAATTCCTAAGCGCTATATTAAAATAGGTTTCTCGGTAATTTACATAAATGAATATGAAAGTTAACTAGCATAATACCAACATTTTTTGTATGCCTTATTTTATAATATTATTTAATTTATAATGTTATTTAATAGAATATATCTTCACGTCTTTGTAAAAAAAGGAAAAGGAGGTCCCACGTTATGCGCGTGCACCTCCACATTAAGCACGTGTGCGCATGCGCGGTCGCCGAACATTCTGGGGCAAATGACAGAATCCTTGGGATCGTCTTCCGGCTCTTGTGCAAAATTTACATTCCCATTAATGCGCTGCTAGATTTGCTTAGAGAGGATTTTAATGTGAGTTTTTACAATGCAGGCTCTCACACCTCACGTATACTGGGCCCAGCGGCACGGTGAAATTTACCTGCGAGTGGAAATCAGTGATGCCCAGGTAAGAGATGGTGGTCTAATAAATTATCTTACATATTATGCTTTATGTTATAATAGACACTGTGTTGTTCTGTTATTTTATGTGCAAAATGCGTTTTGCATTCAGTTGTTATGCAGGTGTTTAGATATAAATGAAATCCTGCTTGTATAACAGTTAAGCACATTTATTTTATATAGACTGGCGTGACAGTGAATGACAGTTTCTGTGGGTCTGATTACAAAGTTTACGAAACTAGATCCAGCAAACCGAGATCAGAGGAAACAAAGATGAAAAATACTCACTGAAGGAGACCTGGACCCACTAGCCATCTGTCCCTGTTATAATGACAGGGCATGTTTTATTCAAAGACCCCCAACCCCCCCACTACCACCCCCTTTTCCACAGTACTTTTTCAGAACAGGAACAACAACGAATGTGGCATTGCTGTAGTTGTACTATTTGGTTGTTATGTCAACTCTTTATGCAAATTAAGTAGTCTGTGTGTAAAACCGGTTGAGAAACTGTTACATTGTTTTTTCTAGTGTGTCTCTGTATAAGCCAGTAGAGGAATTGTGAGGGAAAAAACTTTTGCCACAAAATGATAAATGCATTAAAACATGAGATGTAAAACATATGTGTCAATAAATTTGATAACTCAAGCCACACAAACTGCACAGTAAAATATTTGGAAAGTGTTTCTGTTAACACTTTGCCTGCCTCTGTTAATGTACAACCTCATGAAAACAATGAGATCATTTCACACTCTTATTGCTACTTCTGAATCGTGTAACTTTAAATACAGAGTATGTGATACATCAATGTGCAGTGTACGGATATAGCAATGGGAGGAGCTTAAAATCTTACACGTCTTGTTTCTTTATCACTCAGAATCTGGGCATTGGTGTAGAAGATAACATCCTTCACTTCAGAGGTACATTTTACAGTTTTTAACCATCACTAGTAAACACATTAAAAGTCTTCTAGTTGTGTTTTTTAAATACATTTCTGCTTTTTTAGGACAAGGGCATGGAGCAAAAGGGGAAAATGAATATGAATTTAGCTTGGAATTCCTAAAACCAGTTAAACCTGAGGTAGGATCTTGTTTGCAATTCACGTGGTCGTGTTTTGATGCACGATGAAGTGCGGTAAATATTCGACTGGCTGAAGATGCGAGTTTGTTTGTTTGGCTGCTGTGTTTTGTTTATGCTGGAGTCACATTTCCATAGAAATGTTTATTTGTGTGCACAGGTGAAACACAAATCCACTCAACGGCAGGTGAATATTACAGTACAGAAGCAGAAGCAGGTGTGGTGGGAGCGACTCACTAAGCAGGAGAAGAAGCCGTTGTTTCTAGCACCCGATTTTGACCGCTGGCTGGACGAGTCAGACGCAGAAATGGAGCTCAGAGAAAAAGTAAACAGAAGTGATTAAAAGGGACAGTTCACCCCAAAATGAAACTTTCCCCCTCATGTCATTCCAAACCTATTACTGTGTTTATTTGTCCATGCAATAGAAGTCAGTGGGTGCCACTGTTTGGTTACCAACGTGCTTGAAAATAACCTTTGTGAAGCAAAAACGTAATACAGGTTTAGATATTAGTGTGAGTAAATGATGGAAGAACTTTAATTTTGAAAGTATTTAGTGATCAATAGGTTTAATTGATATTATTAGGGTATTACTGATTTCTGGAACTTGTGTTTTTGTACACAGGAAGAGAAAATAAATAAAATCAACATTGAGTCAAGGGTTCGAAAGGACCGTGAGTATTTTTTAATTCTTAGAGTAGAAATGATTGTTTGGGTCTAGTTAGCATAATGATGTTTCTGTGTTTGCAGCTTTTCTTGGCTTGAAGAAAGGTTTTCTTTTTATGTACAACTTGGTCCAGTTTCTCGGCTACTCTTGGATCTTTGTCAACATGACTGTACGTCTATTTATACTTGGACAAGGTAAGTCTAGTTTTAAATGCACAGATGTTTCACAGCCTTTTGCTTAAAACCTGCTTTGGAAAGTTTTACATGTGCAATATGAGGTATTTTTGAGTAAAATAAAATGTATGAACTGAATGCACAATATACACGGATCTACAGATCAGTTATGCAAATATTTTAGGTGCTATTCATACAGTGTATCACATTGCACAGGAAATGATGTTTATTTCTGTGTTAGTTCTTGGTGTGTGTGACTTTCTTTAGGTGTGAATGCCAAACATTCTCAGAACGTTGACTACTGTGCTCTAAAACGTCTCTTAAAGTTATATCTCGCTTGTATTACTTTTTTAACATTATATATTATATAAAAATATATATAAAGTTGTCTTTTTAAGTTGTTAGTGGAACATTTTTAAAAAGTTACAGAATTTAAAAAGATATAAAATATAAATATTTTTTGTTACTTAATGGAAATGTTCTTACAACCTAAAATTATGATTAAATATTAAAATAACACTGTCTACCCAACAGATTCGTTCTATGACACCTATCATACCATCGCTGATGTGATGTTCTTCTGTCAGATGCTGGCAGTAATGGAGGTTATTAATCCTGCTGTGGGATTGGTTAAAACCGGAGTCATGACTGCTTTCATACAGGTCAGTGTGGATCCTTCCCATGCTTTGATGACTGATATAAATGCTCTTTACTGTACACTGTTATAAATATGGAATGCACTTACAGTAAATTTCTTTCATTCAAAGGTGATGGGGAGAAACTTCATTCTTTTTGTCATATTTGGTACCTTAGAGGAGATGCAAAACAAGCCAGTGGTCTTCTTTGTCTTCTATATATGGAGTACAGTTGAGATATTTAGGTAACTGTCTGAATGGTTCATCTACCAATGGCATGTTAGATGTGTGATCTTAAGATATAATATCAGGCAAATAAAAAACACAGTGTTAATTTATCTAATTCTGCTTTTTTTTTGTTTAAAATGAATTGCAGGTATCCTTTCTACATGTTGGTCTGCATTGATACAGAATGGAAGCTGTTGACTTGGGTGAGATATACTATATGGATACCACTGTATCCTCTCGGTGTGTTAGCAGAAGGTACGTGTCCTCATGCCTTAAACTAAAATATACCACATGCAAAAAACATGATGAGGTTTTTATGAGATGGAGAGACATTATGTTACAGCTTTTCTTTCCTCTTTGTTGATCAGCTGTGGCAGTAATCCAGTCCATCCCCATCTTTGATGAAAGTAAACTTCTCAGCATTCCTCTGCCTAAATTCATAGGACTGTCTGTTAGTTTTTCCTACATCCTGCATTTCTACCTTGTGCTTATGTTCCTAGGTAAGTTCCATATAATACACATTCTTAGTATAACCAAGGGTTCCCCCACTCTCCAACCAATGAATTTCCTTGACTGTTCCAGTTGTAATGATGATTTGTTTTAAAGCTGCAAAAACTAACTTTTGTGTCTTTGTTGCCATCCCTGTTTGAACCATAAAACTTTCCACAAAAAGTTATCACATTATATATGAACAAAGTTATAGACTTAATGAATCCCTATGAATGTTTAAATTTTAAGAACTTTTCTTGGTCTGAAAATCAAACTTGTAAAGATTTTGGGAACCCTGTCAGTCACATATAAATTTACTTATACTTTAATTCTGTTTCTAAAAACAATTCCAGGTCTCTTCATTAACTTTCGCCACCTCTACAAGCAAAGAAGGAGGCGGTTTCGCACTAAAAAGAGGAAAGCCAACTGAGAAAAATGAGCTACACTTTCACCTCTTTGCATCCTGTGTCTCAGTGATTTAATTATTCTCTGATTTCTCATTACTGAGACAAAACTTTCTATAAAAACAAGTGCATTTACTTCCTGTACTCTGAAATACTGGAGGACCACGATCAAGTTGAACAGTGTATAAATGACTTTAAGAACACTTAAAAGAGATTATCTAAAGGACCATAAAGGTATTTATACATTTTGTCATTGCAACTATATGCAGTATGTTTGATGTTAGTTACTCGACTGAAAACAAGTAACTTTGTATCGTTCTGTCATTACTCAAGATGTAACTTTAATGGTCTCTGTTGGCACAGTAGAGCACTGATAACATCAAGACAGATGTTAAACCTCAGGAAAAACGGATGAAACCAACAGTGTCATTATATGTGAGATCTGGACATGAATGTGTAAATGTGTAAAATTAAAATCTGAAACAGTGAAACATTTTTAATTTTCAGCTACTAGCCAGACTCATTTATACACCAGACAATGTGAAACAGCTCCATTTTGTTTTATATAGCAGTAAAAACTATTTACACAAATAATTCCAAGACCTGTAAATGCAACTTAATAAAATAAAATTTAACTTAAAATAAAAAACTAAGCGAATGTTTCTTTCCTCACATGAAATGTTTATAAACCATGTCACAACGTTCTCGGTTCCTTATTACTCACCAATACAGCAAAAAAAAACCTTTTTGGCTTTGTTGCGCTATAACGGTACTAAAACATTGAAAATGCCACATTTGCTTCAGAGAGAACAGAAACTCATTTTCCTTAACTTTTAGAAGTACTTAGAGCGTCTTTTACATAAAGGTCGAGTCATTTATACAAATCAGGTTGTTGTCCTGGAGTGTTTGCACCCCCATCCCCTACATTCTGTCGGCACTGCCCCCAGAGAAGTCAGTTAGCAGGGGGGTGATGTTCTGTTCGTAGGCTGCGTACTTAGGGTCTCCACTGCTGGCCAGTTTGAGTTGCTGGGCGGCGTGTGAGAGCTGGAAGGCAGCATCAGGGTGGGCGGAGTCAGGCAGCAGAGTGCACTCCCTCTCCAGAAGTTCAGCCACACTCTTGAGAAGCTCCCAGAATCCAAAAGCCAGAGCAGCTTTCCGCAGACGATTCAGTTCCTA
>JAZGTK010003054.1:0-28789 GCA_036877625.1 Ambastaia sidthimunki | reverse complement strand
CCTGAGACCTCTGTGCTCAAACGAGAGCGCTTTCATGAAGAAATGTGTTGCTGTGCTTTTAATGAGTCTGAGGACTGAAGAGACTTTGTAGTTTAATACTGACTGGTTAGTCATTCCATGATGCAAGTGCTGCTGTTTTCATTCAGTCCTGTCATCATTCCCAAACTTAACCAGTCTTGACCATCTTTGGACAAAAATGTCTCCCACAGGTCCCACAGTGTTTCACTCAAGACGAGCACTGCAGTTGAGTCATGGCAGCTGAATTCTTGTGGTCCTCAGGTGGAGATTTTGTTGCTGTCTCAAGACTACAGAGACCCCCCCCCACTCACTTCCTGTCCGGTCTCAGTTTGATTTACATCTGCACATGGCGTAACATTACAGTTAGTGTGCTCCCCGAGGACACAATTGAACACTTCATCACAGAGTCTGGCAGGAGCACAGAGAATTACCGTTTGAACTGCATGTTTACTACATTTAACACAATCAGTCTTGGCTAATTCAGCTCTCTGCCTGCGTCACTGAGAAACCTCTAATGATGTGTGTGTGTGTGTGTGTGTGTGTCTCTCTTACACTTCCCTTCTGCATCATTGTAATATGATTTCTTTTGATTTTAGTGATGACGTGTAACCTGGATGTGTTTTCAAATGAAAGAAAGCACTAGCCAAACGTTAAGACACTACAGTTGGCACCGGAGCTGAACAGGAAGTACCTAGAACCTAGAGAGACAGTGACCCAACAGAAGGTTCTTCTCAGATACGAGCCCTCAAGAGTTTCTGAAAGTTACAAGCCCTGAGCAGGTTCCTGTTTTTGATATTTTATGACCCTATTATAAGTGTTAGTGATATGATGACTGAGAGCTGATGGGATCTCTGTAAACAAGCTTTTATCTGAGCATCTGAAAATCTGGTGCCAAAGCAAAGCTGTCGGCTGTGAGCCATGTGTGGTTTTGTTTGAATATTCATTTTAATCCAGGTATCATTCATAAACTCGCTCACCATTGAATGTGGATCATAGCTGCAGTTATTGTTCATAAATGAATTTGTGCTAATTGGTTGCATCAGTCAGTGGAGGCTCATTTATCAGTCTGAACACACTGAACAGATTAAAAGGCACCAATTTATTATTTCATTAATTAGCCACTAAATCTTCAGCCTATCATGTGGTTGTCACAAGTGTTTAAGTTAAACAGATGATGGCAGGTGAAACTGTCCTGTGATGCTTGCAGAGGCATGTGGACACTCAGCTGTAAATCACACAAACTGGATGACAGCAGTTAAGAGCTGTTGATTCAGAGTGGGCAGTGCTGGTGGGTTTTATGAGGCTGTATTATAGCAGCACATGGACTGAGTGGTGACAGGGCTGATCATGGGAACTGTAGCATGTTCACGGCCCGGGCTGCGGTTTTATTGCTGTCATTATGTGAAGAGTATTGTTTGAATGATAAACTCACAACTTCCTCTTTTCAGTGTTGAGTCTCTCTCTCTCTCTGAACACACTGAGTTCAAACTGTTACTCAAGAGCTCAGTGGTGATGTGATGCCTCAGTTTGTAGCTTATTAAATGCTGGACTGATCTTATGGTCATTATCTTGTAAAGTTGAGCAGTTGAGTGGTTCAGGTGAGACTCCTGTGCAGGCAGTACTGACGGCTCACAGCAGTGGAACAACACGCCTGTCCTGGCCAATACTGGCAAGAGAAACTTATGTTATCAGAATGACATGGAGCTCAGATCAAAGAAAGATCAGAGCTGTGTGTATTCTGAGTAACTCCAGAGCGAAGGTCTCTGATCATCAAAAGCTGCTCTGCTTCTGATAGAACAGAAGATCGTCTGGTAGAGAACTTATCAAATTTGTGATTACAGAATCAATGATGTGACGTGTGTGAGTGTGTGTGCGTGCGTGCGTGCGTGCGTGTGTTTAAAATCATTTGATTTTAAAAAGTGTTTTAAAATCATGAAAAATGTGACTTAAATACACCTCTGTAAAAAACAACATGTCCAAGAAAAACATTAAACAGGAAATGACATCACAGATCCTCATGACAGTGTGTCATGGTCATTACATTTCTTTCAAATGTCACAATATTTGACCTTGGCATTTACAGATGAAATAGTGACAAAGAATAAAAATAAGAGGCATTTCCAGAGGCATTCAGGTCAGGTGAATCTGAGACTCTAAAGTGTTCATAGCTGTGAGTGTGAATGTGTTTTTGTGTGTCTGTGATGGATTGGCGTCTTTGGCCTGGATGTGTCTCACTGAGTCTGAGATAGACTGGAATAGACTACATAGAATAAGTGTGGATGGATTACAGCATGTACACAAGATGTGCAAGTGGGTCGTGTAGGTGGGATATTTCATCAAAAAAGCACCTCATGTGGCTAATCCATTGAGACACAGAAGAGATTAGCATGTACGCTAATCAGAGTCTCAGATTCACATTAGCATCTATGAAACTGAATGTACAGTAACTGACAGCAGTAGCTTTTCCAGCTGAACAAACACCACAGAATTGCATTTCATATGCAGAGCCTGTTTCTTTTATGATGATCTGTGGTGACATCCACTGCTTTGAGAATTATGAAGGTGAAATGATGGTTGGATCTGATTACCTCACAGAGCCAATTTTTTTATACCTCTGGGCTTGTATCTCATGTCTAAAGGTTGAAGTCTTTGGGTTTGTCATGACAAAGGTTTTGTTTTCACATCACTGTCCAGATACACAGTTTGCACTTCTCATATGGACAGATTCTGTGTGAATACTAATGCTGTCTGACAGTGAACTCATGATTTTCTTGAGTTTATTTTTATCATGAGATTCTTGAGGGGCAGTAGCTCAGCAGTTATCAGGGTTCTGACGCAGGAGCCCGGCTGCTGGAGGACGGATCACAGAGTGTTTGGGTGGAGAAAAGAAAATAACACATTTCGGCTGGGTTTCCTGCTCATGCAGATTAGATTGGGGGAGAGATTGGGACGTCTGGGTCGAAGTGAGCGAATTGGCCCGCGTTCAAGTCCCGCCAGTGAAGAGAACCAAGTGCTGTGAGGAAGATTTGTGACCAGAACCATCGTAAGAAATCATTCAGCTGCTTCAGAACGTCAGTGCAGCCCAGTACAGTGTCTTTCTCTGACACTCCCGTCTCTTCACTGGAATGTGTTGCTATGTGGTTGCTGAGATGTTGTGTGTGGTTTTAAGATGTTGTGATGGGGTATCTACTGTATTGATTTATGATTTTCTTCTCACCGGTGAGGAAGAGTAATCTAGAAACAGAATGAGTTTCAGAGTTCAACATTTCCTGGAAATCCACCACCGTTCACAGGATGTGACGCAGATGCCCAAATCATTTTAATGGTTGTGGTCAGAATATCTTAGGCGATGGAACCTGCAGTGTGTTTGTGTATGTGTGTGTGTGTGTGTGTGAGTGTGTGAGTGTGTGAGTGTGTGTGTAAGTGTGAGTGTGTGTTTGTATGTGTGTGTGAGTGTGTGTTTGTATGTGTATGTGTGTGTGTGTGTGTGTGAGTGTGTGTAAGTGTGTGTGTGTGTGTGTGGCACAACAACAGAGAGAGCACCAGGAAAGTTGTAGATTTTCACCTTTTCTTCTTCAGTGTTTCTCTTCAGAACAGGTGGCCAGATTCACTCCTTTATTAAAGCAGAAGAAAAGAACCAGAGGCACAAACAAACCTGTCTGTTCTGAAAACAATGAGGAGGAGCAACAGTTGTGCAGGCGTATGATAAAAGACAAGTCTGGATTTAGAAGAAAATCCCCCCCCTCCCTCTCTCNCCCCTCTCTCTCTCTCTCCTGAGAGTGCTAATACAGCACTGGTCAGCAACCTCTTTCCTGGCTCATCTGCAGGACTCAGTGATGCACAAATTTATCTTACCAGGATTATGTCTATAGCAGATACACGAGCACAAATAAATCTGATACAATATAATACATTGAATTTTAAGGCTTATTTGCTTTGAATGAAGGACTTAAGCTGTATGTAGACAGAACATCAGCTCAACCTGCTCAGAACACTTCAGCAATTGCATAGCAACACCCTGGCAACCACTGAGACTGTTATCATCAATTTTGCATGGTAAAAACTATCATTATTTTCTTCAGAAAAAAATTCTTCTTCTTGTGGGTAGCCACACTGATGTTTCAGGATATAGTCTGTTTTTTCCTCTGGCCTCACTACCGTCTGAATAATGAATCCTACAGCTCCATAGATATTCAACGCAATCACAACCGCATTATTTGTTTAGGATGTTGTTTTGTTTTTTGTTTATTACGGTTTCTTTGTTAGTATTAACTGTGAAATTACACCTGCTGGAGTGAATACAGGCGAGAGATTTTTGGAAGTACAGTGTCGTTGTGAGTTATTTTAGGAGCCAGGCAAATTTGATCCTACAGTAATTGTGTTAGCAGTATTGTCTTCAGCAGAAAGACTGAGAACAGTACGTAGGTTTGAAAATCTGAGGTATTAAAATGTGTTTTCAGCATAGCATGGTTAAAAAAGTCATTGTTTATGCAAAACATAGTTTTTTTTATTTTAATAGCAAGATTCAAAGCTGAGTTTTCTGGCACAGAGAATCATCACAGACAAACGGGGGTCCAAGTTCTCCAGGCACATAAATCTCACCAGATGCGTCATCAGCTGAGTTTGGGGTCATGCAGTTATTCATCCGAGCTGACATGTAAACGTGAGAGTCACTGAGGGAAAGATTAACAATGCTTGAAATCTGCCTTGTTTTCATTTCATGTCCTTTTGCTTAATGTAAATCTTTCCCACAATTCCCTCATGCTGCAGTGGTGGTTACAGTAGCTAATGTCACATGTGGTGTGGGTGTGGCTTCTACACACGGTTCTGTGTGCTGCGTCTGATTGGTGGCTGATGGATTGATGCTTGTAAAAAAAGAAAAAACAGGGAAAAAGAGGAAGAGACTTGGACTCTGCCTTTCTGACGACATGCCTGGTGTTTATGAAGACACGTCTGGAAGAGGCTGAAAGTCAGCAGTCATCTCTCGGGCCCCGGGCCCCTCACTCCCCCCAGGGCTCGGCTATGTGAAAGCACACTTTTGTGTGCCGGCCCCTGTTCCCACTGCTGAGGTGAACAGCGGCTGTTTTTCCTGGCAGCTGCTAAACAAACATGCAGCAATGACGTCGCAGGCCAGCCCCCACGTGTCCAGCTCATGACAAATAGTTTAATTTGTCATTATTGGGGAAGGCAGTTAATGAGCATTCTGCAGAGACAGAATCAGGGAAGTGTTTGAAGAAGCAGGTAAATTGAGTTATAGGGTGACCACCGAGCAAACAAGCTGTTCACAGCTTTAGTTGTTTAAATCAGTTTTCACGTCTGCCGCTGAGCAAATCAGACTGTGTTTTTAGCTTTCTTTTTTAAAACTGGGTCAAACTGCTATATTAAACTAGATTTGTGCAGTTTAACAGAATGTCTCATTTTTCTTCAGAAACCAGGAACTCCAGGATGCTGTTGTGTTGTGTTGTGGCTGGTTGCCGGGGAGTTGCTATGCGTTTGCTATGACAGATTGTGAGTGTGAGGTAATTCACATCAATGAATACAGATGTATCATATAATGTTTCTTTATTGTTGTGTTTGGGTCACGCACAGGGCATGTTAGAGAATTAAATTAAACCTATTGTACTGTCGGCCTGTCGGTTACACATTTAAAACACTTGCTAAACTACTTGTGATGTTAAAGTAAACTCAAAACATACTGTATGTGCTTTGCGGGTGAGATTTTACCTCCTTTCGAGCAGCTGTTGTCCAGGTGTCCTCGTGGGTCATTGGGTGCTGGGTTCAAGGGTCACCGTGACCCTGACGGAAGGTAGTGACGGGTAACCAGGCTTTCCCTCAGAGAGCTCGACTGGGTTCAAAAGCAGTAATAAAGGCCAATTCAGCTGCTTACTGACCCTCCATTACACATTATTGTGATTATGAGTCACTGGAGTGGAAGATAACTGAACACTGAGCAGTTGTGTTTTGAGATTACAGGTTTTCTGCTATAATTCTACAGTCAACTGTTCTTTCCCAGAAATGAAAATGTTTGGATCCGCATCGAATCTTTTGAGAAACCAGAGAGCATGTCTGTGGGTCAAACGAGAGCTTGTGTACCACAACACATCAATTCATGGTCTCTGCACAACAATTGAACTAAACAGACTGCAGCAGTTCAGCCAGAATTAGATTAATAATGTCAAATACGAGTGAAAGAGCCTCTGTGTTCAGATAATAGTGTTCAGCATTTGTAGAATATCAATAATCACAGAAAAGAACAGAAATATATGTTACAGTAAAGCACTTTTTAAAATAAAGTTTGTGTTTTTGATAAACACTATAATTGTCGTTTTAATGGTGTGACAGTAATTGGATTTAATATCTGTGTGGTTACTTTGGCTGGATTTTTCTTTGTGCAGAAATGGACTTTTCAAGTCAATGCAAAACTCGGTTGGTAACCCGTTATACTTCATTAATCATGCGCTTTTCCAAGTGAAACAGGATATAATAATAATAAACCAGGTCTTGATTTTATCCGTTAGAAACTGAATGGATTGTGAAGAATGTAGAATGAGAGGGTGGGGTTGAAAATAAAATATTTACATTTATTCATTTTGCAGATGCTTTTATCCAAAGCGACTCACAGTGAATTCAAGGTAAACATTTTTATCAGTACTTGTGTTCCCTGCCTCAGCCAATCCCAGAGTTCCCAGAGGAACGATTTGCATACAGAACATTCTCCAATCAGATTTAACCTCAGCAGTGTGTCTTGAGAGCAGCGCAAGTAGAGTGGAGGTGAAATTTTACTGTTCTCATCTTCCTGTGCCAGCTGGGGTTTATACTAGCACTGAAGTACTGGGAGGGAAAATTGAATCTTTTCCTGAGCTTAATCCTCCATTGCTCCACCTGTAATGTGTTTTGGACTCACACGTTTGGTTCCCCCGCACACTCATATGGAGGGCTTAGATTTCAGTGTTTTTTGTTGATGGCAGGCAGCAAAGCCCAGAGCTGATTATTTTCCACAAGCATCTGAGATGTTTCAGACAGGCAGTGGAAATAGTTTTTAAATGTTTTGTGAGTTACAAATAGATTTAAAAGTAAACACTTCCGTGTCAGATCAATTGCTGTATACAGTTATTTTTTCCTCATGTATAACTTTAGCTCAGATGTTTGTCTGTGTGTCTCTGAAGGAACTGAATGTACAAGCGGTTTGGACCGACTGACGTGGTTCTTCTGAAAACAGCCCTTGGATTTTTCATTAATGCATTTGAGAAATCAATTTGGATTCACTATGAAGGTGAGCAGAACACATTTAGATGTTCAGAGGGACAAATCTGTTAAATATTTGCCCCTCAGAATGGAAAGATTAGTGCCCTTTAGTGGTAGATTTCAGAATAATTTGGGGCACTGTTGTATTTACAGTAACATCCATGACAGCGTGTTTATGTTCAGCAGACTAAGAGCGTGTTGAGGTGCAGTCTGCAGATTACACTGCGTGACGTGTTATGATCTCAGCTTTCCTCAGTCTTTATGCTGTTCATTACAGATACTGTAAATAAACTCATTGTGTCAGAATATTTCTCTCTATTTTCAAGAATTTTCCAGTATGACATTTATTGCATTAATCTCTGATGACTAAACATAATAATCCAGGATTTAGGCAAATTATTTTGATGGGTGTTTTTTCTGCTTCTCTCTCTGTTGGTTTATTTTATGTTAATGCTCCTCTCATCCACAGAATGTCTTGCTATATTTTCTCTTTCCTTACAGTTGTATCTTTATTTTGCTGTATTTTGACGGCATGACACACGGGTTTAATATTAGTTGGCCCTGGACTGACCCAGGAACGAGAGAGGAAGAGAATTTTGCAGTTTTCCAAACAAGCACTTCCACATTCCCTGTGGCCATTCCTCACCAGGGGAGGCCAGAAAAGACAGACAGACATTATGGGATGTTGACACACAGACAGACGTCCATCAGAAATGCCACTGGCTGTCAGTTTCTGCTCAACTAACAGGAGATGATGGTTTGAGTTTGTCTCTCAGTGGATGATGCTGCTCTCTGTCTTCATGAATGGAAACCAGATAGTCCCGGTCATCCTTCAAAAGATTTTTGATAATCTTTCTCATGCGAATCGTGTTTAACTATTAAATATTACAGTTAGAGGAAAGTCAGCCAATAAGAACTAATCGCAGAGAAAGCAGGAAAACCAAACAGTGATTTTAAAGCTCATGTATCAACAGGGAATTAACACACGATAACATTTTTATTGTAAAAGGAAAATCGATCAGCAAGAACAAATACTTAAAAACATAAAATCAGAAAAACATAAAAATTATAATAACGTTGCTCATATCTGGGGATAATTATTTTTTATCCTATATTGAGAAGAAATAAAGACAACAGAAAACCTTTTATATTTTTCCTCTTTTTAGCGTCATTTAAATAGAAAATAATATAAATAATTAATTTAAATGACTAATGTCTGGAAAACGACTTTTTTCCAGATTTTTTCCAAGTGGGCAAATGAGAAATAAATCTGCAAGCTGAAACACAAGAGATGCTGATGACGTAGAGAGGTGAGCATGAAACATTCATGTAACGCAGGTACACACTCACATCCTCTGCGCTTTAACTGCTGAATGGGACTGATCTGAAATCAGTGATCAATCAGATGATCGGTGTATTGAATCCGGTCTGATCGGGTTCAGCTGGTTATATGGACCGCAGCTCGGACGCGTGTGTGTGTTGCGTACGGACCGCCTCACCAGCAGCGGGACAGCGGCCAACATGATCCAGCGAGTCAAACTCAAGCAAATATTCCACCAGTGAGAGTTTCAGCCGTAAAAATGATCCAGGAGCGAGCAGTGATCGCCGCATGAGGGAAATCCAGGTGTTTCAGCGACCGACTGCAGCGCAAGACACCTGGAGAGTAACAAAGAAACAAAGACCGGAGAGAGAGAAGAGATCTCTGATGATGATGATGGTGATGGTGGTGTTGGCCTAGAAACATCAGGATTTATTCCTCGATCGTGAGATGATGGGAATTTTACGCATTGAGATTTGTGTATAGTGAAGAAACAATTTACCTGCTTTGCGCCCGAGTTTTACTTTTGTTTTAACGCGACGGTGTGTTGAAGGAAAATAAGACACTTGTAACAGTCGAACATGTTTTCTGTTACTCTAAACTCACACATGTGAGAGGGAACAGCGGCTTTACGCATTCATGTGTGCGTGTGCGCGTCTGCATGTGTGTGACTGATGGCAGCGGAACCCCAGCGCAACGGGTATGTGCGCGCCTGTGTCACTCCTGTGGAGCAGGACTGCTGTCACTCGTGTCTGGCTCTGATCTGGAGCCTGTGGAGCTGTAGGACTCTTTCCTCCGCTGTGTGTTTCGGATCGCTGGCCGTGTTCCTCGCTTTGCTCGTTCAGTCAGTGGACTGGGATGCGGAGCGCACGCACGCACGCTCGGGGTCTCCTGCGCTGTATTTGGTGACGCTGGTGGAGCTCGCGTGGCAGCTGTTCTCTCCGATCTTCACCCTAGTCTGTGCCTTCTTCTGGGTGGGAGTGTATCTGCTCCGCTGCGGGGTGCTCATCCGCACGGCCGTGTTCCTGCTCACCGTGTGCCATCTGGGCGAAGCGGCGGCGCAGTCGCTGTTGGATGCGCAGCAGCTCTACTCGTTCACGGCCACCGCGCTGGTGCTGCTCGCCTGCCTGGCCAGCGGGGCGCTCATGGTGGTGCGGCTGGGTCAGGGCATCTCCGTGCTCGTCTTCATCAGCATCATCAGGACCGTGTCGCTGCTCTCGCTGCAGAAGGTGCGCGCCAGCTGGAGACCCTACCTGGCGTACCTGCTCGGGGTGCTGGGGGTCCTGCTGGCGAGGTATGCGGACAGACTTCTGCCGGATCAGGGCACATCGCAGCGGGACGGATCGAGGGGGGATATTGCAGTATTTAAGAGGCGCAGGAGGTCCAGTTCTGTAGTCTCATCAGACATGTCACAGCACGGGCAGTCCAGGGGTAAAGCTCACAGACGGACATCACTGCCCTGCCTACAGAGAGATCAGGTACAAATACACTGATACCACTGATCACAAAACAACAGTTAACAATGAGAGGCAAAGCAAAAGCAACATTATTGGCACACAGTGAATACATTCATGACATACATACATGAGTGATATGTGAAAGTGTTTGTGAATTGGGAACTTAGGATCATTTTAATACTGTAATACTGTTTCTGCTGTAGATCAGTACATTATGTTTTTACATGAGTGTTTAGTTGACTTTAGTATTGTGTTCGTGTTGAGTAAAGCTTTCATTTGATGAACAATAAGTTACAGTTATTTACTCTTGTAAATAATGAACACATTATTAGCATCACAAACATTGCAAAGTGTACCTGTTATCATTATTATGATTATTAAATATTAATGGCAGTAAATTGTGTTTATCTTTTGGTCGTTCTGAAGGGATTCGTGTTGGTCTACAGTGTGTTTTTTATGAGATATTTTGTGCTAGATTTCACTCCAGCTTGTGTTTGTGAGTTTTCAAGTGTAACTGAATTTCTGCAAAACCTTCTACAGGAAAAGCTGATGACTGAGGTACTGAACTTTGACCTCTTATCCAGCATAAGGTTTTTTTGTGGTTGTTCAGCTGTTGTGAGGAGTTTTGCACATTGTTTGTTTGGACTATGTTGTGTTTGATGCAGATACAAATATTAATATTAATATTGATGGACAGGGTGTTACAATAGAGAATTTTGTGTTCTGCACAAAAATAATTTTCAGATTTGTTGTGTTTACAAATGTAATTTTTAAAAACACCCAGTGTAACATGATAAAGTGACTTTTAAAGTGTTGCATTTAAATGGTGATGTGAATGTAAATGAATAGTGACACTGTATTGTAAATTAATTTTAAAGCAGTGAAATTGTGCTGTTCTCTCTGGACATTCTGTGTTTTCTGTTGTTGTTGCCTTTTTCTGCCAGTGCTTGGATGCGCCCCCTACTGACTTCAGTGTTAATGGATTTGTTGGCTTGTTGTTTGAAATGGGAACATTAATGAGATCCAAAATCAGCGAGGAATCAATATGTTGTCAGTTCAACACTTTTGGCAGGTTTTCTTTGACTGTTGAATAGAGAGGAGCAGACACACACACACACCTGCAGCACACGTGTGAGGTCTGGAATGATATGAGTTTCTAGACTGGTTTATGTGCAGTTGTTTTATCTGTGTGGTCCGGCAGTGTAAACATACCAGAGCTTGACCTCTGCATGTCTCATGCCTCAGTCACTGTGTGTCCTGATACAGACATCAGACTGCAGTGACAGGCTTGAATGGCACTTGTACAATCGAGGTCGTCTGACATCAGACTTTACTTCAGTTTGTTTGTTGTGAAAGCTTTATTCATGCACCACAACTGGGTCTGTTTGAAAATGTGCTGTGGGGTTGATTTCTGTGTGCAGTTTGTCTGAAATTAATCTACTGTTAATGAGATTGTATCTCATAGGTCTCTCTCTGTTTGTGTGTGTAAAGTTTAAATGGTGAATCTACAGAGGCAAAAACACAGTGAAAGTTGTGCTTTGTGAACTAGCTACAGCTGAAGACATCTGCAGGAGATGGTGGTGCTCTCACAGTGAGGAGAACAGGAAGTGAGGTCAGAGTCGCAGTGGACAGTGTCTGTGGAGTACAAAGCCCTGAGCGTCTTCAGTGATGGACTTAAACTCGTTACAGTTATGAGCATCGCTGTGTGATATGTGTTACGTAAGATGTTTTAAATGGACCTTCCATCAGAGAATGTGATGAAAAAGCAGGGACGTTAGCCTCACTGACTCTCTCTCTCTTTCCTCTCTCCCGCCCCAGGTCCTGGCTAATCTCATGTAGAGCTGGAATTTTAATAAACGTCCCGATGTGAGTTTATGATTCGTGCTACCGATACAGTTGAAAGGACATTTCTTGGCTTTTTCTGTGAAATTTTGGGCTCAAGGTCAGTTTGCAGGTTTTAAAACCATTACTTTATAAACTAACTAGTGCCTTAAATGACCTGCGCTCCAGTTAAGAGATATTGTGTCTCATCTGGAGGTTTTCTGAGCACAGGCTGTGGGTGGTAAACGTAACCTCAGCTCATTGCATTTAAGCAGATAAGTGCTCACAGAAAACCCTGGTGTAATAAACTCAAAACACGTCACCGAGTCTTTAGCCCGGGACCGCTGGAAAAGCTGTTCGCTGTGAGCTGGAGCCTCTGGGCAGAGCAGGGAAAAGTATTTAGATCTTACCTTGAAGTGTGTAACAGAGGCAAACAGAAGTTTGTCACCCTGCACACAGTTCATCACATGATTTGCACAGAACAGCCTCTTCTTTCTCGTTCAGAGTTTTATTTAAAGATAAGTGTCAACATTTCATTTAATTTTACCCACACACTATAGTGTCACTTCTATTCACCACATTAAACACAGAGTCATTTTTGGTGTGAGTTCAGAATGTTTTGTTTCTGTTGTGATGGGGGAAAGTGTTTGAGTATATTAGATGCATTAGATGTAGGCAGTTTAAATGAAACAGAGGTCTACAGAGATCCAGCACTGTGTTTCTGTGCCGTGGGCTTTTTTAAGGTTTCCGTTTCCCAGCCTGCTGGAGATATGAGGTTAGTAGGTGGGACTTTTCTGTCTGCCAGTGCTGATAATAAACCTCCTAAAGCAAACCTCAGCTCAGTGAGATTAAAACCATCCCTCACCCCTTCACTTACAGCAGCCGTGTGCCCTGAAGCAAATGCTTTCCTGTCTGAAGTGGACTGTATTCCATCTCTACCTGCAGTAGCTGCTTTTAGACGGAGAGATTTTTAATCTGCGCTAGTTGACGCGCTGAGGGTTGTTTTTCTTCCTGCTGTCTGCATCTACGTCGTCTTCGCTCTCTCGCTCTAATTAGTCTCGTCTGCATGCCGCTGCGCACACAGAGAGTCTTTGACGTCGTCGGTCGAGGCTGGCATGAGGTATTTTGCTTGTAAGAGGCCTTGCGTCCAGGCAGGCCTGGAATGTGGAGCCTCAGCTGTCTTGCTGGAGTGGGCGACTGCCAAAACCCTCATCCATTTTAAAAATGTTAGCAGTCTTTCCAAACAACACAGGAGAAGCCGAGTGCGTCTGCTTCTGAAGCAGCCGGCCTCGCTCTGTCAGAACCAGGTGTGCGGCTGCCGCAAACAGATGCGATGAAAGAACCAGATAACATTAACTGCTCTGCATCTGTCAGTCCAACAGAACCGCAGCAGAACCGAGCTGCTGAGAATAAAGGCTTCTGGAAATGAGCTGTTTGTCTCATACTTCAATATGTCTAGAAATAAAGTTGCTTCTTATATAAGTGATGTAGCATTTCATCTACACCACCAGTCAGAAGTTTAGAATTATTTTACTGAAAGGTTTCTTGTGATCATATATCTATATCTATCACTTCTGTTGTGTGTTTCAGTCTGTGTCAGTCTGCTGTGTTGAGATGGCTGTTGTTATTTTAATGTGGGCTGGCTGGGGTCCAGCACACCTCTCTAGAGGAACTCCCCCCGTCCATCTGAACGAGCGGCTCACACAAGGCTTGTGTTGTTAACTCTCTCAATGGTGTTTTACTTCAGAAAACATGGCTGGCAGATGTAGATGAGAGAAGTGCCAGAGAGATTCGACGTCTGTGCATCTGAGCGTTTATTTATTTAGAATGGTTTGCTTTACACAAAAGTTCTGTTCATGATTCATAAATAAGGCCTTAATTGTTTATGTATTCTTACTGTACTCTAGCAAAATACCTCTCAAAATATTGTTTGATTAATGATTAACAAACAGTGACACCTGCAGCCTGAATCTTTTTTATGACAATAATTAGACAAGAATGAACTGTTTATGTTTGTAAAACCCGGAGGAGGATTTTAAATCTGCAAATCGACATCCTTTATAGCAGCTGTAATCTTCCTAAGACCATCTCAGCTGAGTCCAGTGTGTGTATAGACACGTCAGAGAATCCACCTGCCTGTGTTCAGTGTGTGTGAACCTGGTATATCAGTACAGAGGGTCTTGGGTGGGAAACACTACAGTGCTGCTCACTGTTATCACATCACATTAAAACACTTCTCACGTATCGGCAGGAAACTCCTGACGCAGTGTTTTGTGTTCTGATAGCAGCCGGTGTGACGTTTATTGTTTAACACAACAGCAGCTGGAGATTTCAGAGTTTTCTAAAGTTTACACCTCAGCTGGCAAACACGCGCTCCTGGTGTCCATCGCTGCCTCTGTGTTCATTTTGCTGTCAGATAATTGCTTTTGGTGTTGTGACTGTGGCAGCTGGAAGTGTTTCTGCCGCCACTAGCTGACAAGCTGGAGTTAAGTGTGAAGCGGCAGTTAGCTGCTTGTTGTCAGGATGTCATTTTCCTGTGGTTTCACAGTAATGTGTCACATGGCTTTCACAGCTCAGCTGATTGGCTGAAAACAAGCCGAGTGTGTGTCAGTAAAGAGGCAGGTCAGGTGTTTCTGAACATCCAGGTATTATAAACGTCCTGGACAGTTACATTAATGTGTGTTTATTCGTCTCAGTTACAGTGACAGCATTAAACAGACACAGTTACAATAAATACAACTGTTAAAACTAGAAAACAGCAGCATTTATAAACCTCAGAACACAGAGCTGAACAGCTGCATGTAAATAAAGATTTCAGACTGACACAAAAGTAAAGGTGTCTGCAGGTTGTGAAGGAGCAGCAGAACTTGTATTAAATTGTTGCTCCTTTAAATGAGAATCATTGTTGCGTAATATTTAGATGTTTGCTGTGGCACAATTAGCTTTACAGAACATTTGTGATTTATTGCACAGTGTGATATAAGAAATGTTTTTTTAAATCATCATGCAGATGATTCTGTTTGTTTATCATTATGTCTCAGACGTGTTTCTATGAGATAAAAAAGACATTTTTGTAGGATAAGACAATTGTTTTTTAATGGCAGTGGGAGGCATGTTTTTAGATGAATTGTGTGTGTGCGCGTGTGTGTGTGTGTGTTTTCTGTCATGCTGCTTTAGAAATTTCATCAGAGGTAATTAAAAATTATATGGGGATTTTTACGCCACATCTCATCCTGTTTTTCTCACTGGAAGAAAAGGGGATAATGCTCCCTCTGGGGTTGTTTTCCTGATGTCTGTACAGGACCTGAAAGAAACACCACACTCCCTTAACTGACTAGTGAACACAACTGAACACAGTGTGTCTTTAACCTCAGGTTACTCCTGCAGTTGACTGGTGATGTTTTTACTGAAGTCACTCTGGATTCATGTATCAGCTACAGGACTAATTATAAATGTGATCACAAACTGCCCTGATTCACCAGACAGTCAGAGACCCCGTCAGAGACCCCGTCAGTCTGACGTTACGTAACGGTGAAGATGAGCAGTGTGAAGGCTGATTCCTCCTTCAGTCATCGTCTTGCTGCTGCAGTTATATAACACAGCACTGTTGAGATGTTTGATCTAACAGAGTCAGAGAAACACCTCAGCCCTACAGCCTGACTGACTCATTCTGTCTGATGACATTTCATATCTCTTATTGTATCTTCAGAATTTAATCTAGACCATAATCATGACTTTTGTGTGTCATGTTTAGGGGGATAAGACCCCCTCATTCTTCAGCTGTGGAACAACATGTGACGTTTCAGGCAGATCACGCGGTCTGTGTAGCTGATGGTTTTGTCAAATAAACAGAGCAGAGCTTGTGTGAGCGGGTCTGGAGATGTTGTTGATGAACTGATGTGTCCAGATGTTTCTGCTCTCCAGACACCCTGCGCTAATGGCTGTCACAGGACAGTGATCACACGAGCTAATGGAAGCTCTGCTGTGTGTGTGTGTGAGGAGGCTGTTTGTATGTGGCTTTTACTTTACTATTACAGGCTGTTTTCTGTATTGCATACTTGCACGCTACATTTCTGCTGCAGTTAATACTGTATACAGTATGCCAGTTTGTTATAAGGTTATTTCTAACAGAGTAACTGATAACAGGTTTGAGGGAAATAGATTTGTGAGGAAGTGTTCACGTGTCACAGATGAGAGAATGCAGTGAGCGTGAAACACACACACACACACACACACACACACACACACACACACAGCTCAGTGCTTGTGTTTGGGATCATATCATTAGCTGAACTCTCAGGGTACACCAGAGTCCGTGCTGATGTCACAATGAACCGGTGTCCATGATTTCCCATCCACTCTCAGGACTGTCCATTCAGCGCTCTCTCTCTCTCTTTCTCTCTGTCTCTTCACAGAATCTTCTCTTATTGGATTAGGTTGTTGTGGTAAGGAAGGCACTGGGTGTGAATGTTATTTAAAAACGATGATGTTTGCCCTTCATTCTAGGAAAGGCATATTTTTGTGGCTTCTTTGTTATTGTTCTTTGTTCCTGTGATATTTTTAGCAGCTTTATTTTAAAAGCAGCTTACAGAGTTACTGAAGGTGTCACTGTTTAACATGCATATTCATTTCAGACTTGATTCTTTAGTGTGTGATGCAATTTTTCATTTGCACAGAACCCAAGACTGAAATCTGAACTGATATTTGTGTTCCTGCCGGGTGTCATTCTGAAACATTTGTGAGGAATCATCTCATCTTGTGTGAATTCATGCTGTTCACGTCAGTGTTTTGTATGAATGACTCATGATCAGTTGGAAATCATTGCTGTCAGTCCATTTATTTATCTGTTCATTTTTGCTCAAGAAAGCAAAAATCTTATTAGGAAAATGTCCTCGTCTGTTCTGGATTAGCACAAATTCCTCGGAACACCAGTATCTTTCATATGATTCATATGATGTCTTGGCTAGTTCTCTTGTCCAAACTGAGGCCAGGAATCAGAGCGCTCGTGATAAATCAGTGTTATGCAGCCATTTGTTTTCCTGTGTACCAGCACATGCTCAGTGCAGTTGTGTGTATGTTGTCAGAATTAGGACTACAGGAGTGTTAGTCCCTCAGAACAAACCTCACGTGGATGGTGCCGCAGTTACGTAGGTTGTTTTTCCCGTGAGACTCGCACAGAAGCTGCAGTCATGCTTGTGTACAGTACAAACAGGGAAATATGCTGCTCCCGAACAACACAGAACCTCCATTAGCCTCCTTCAGGTCCGTTCCACCCGGGGCCTGTGGTTCCGCCTGCCTTTGGTTGCTTGCATCCGTTGCATTTAACTGGGTTTGAGCAAAGATTGGCTTATTTATTCACCCACCTCTGCCAGAGAAGTTCTGCTCTGTCTGACACTAAATACATGCTAACGCTAAATGCACCCTGTGCTAAAAACATACTGTAATGTGATTTGACATTACAGCTGTGGTCAGAGCCTTAAACCTCAGGCCACAGTGATGAATCCAGTGCTGAATCCAGTGCTGAATTCAGTGATGAATCCAGTGATGAATCCAGTGATGAATCCAGTGATGAATTCAGTGCTGAATCCAGTGATGAATCCAGTGATGAATCCAGTGCTGAATCCAGTGATGAATCCAGTGATGAATCCAGTGCTGAATCCAGTGCTGAATCCAGTGCTGAATCCAGTGAGTCAGTGTGTGCTGAGCATTGAGTTTCATGCAGGGAAAAGTTGAGCCATTCACAGCTGGATCTCATCACTCTTGTGTCTGTGCTCGCGTCACTTCAGCAAACTGAAGAGATTGAGCTTCTCTTTAGAAACGACCAGCAGCTAAACGTACAGAGCATAAGAAATAACAGACACGACCGTCTTATGTAGCAACATAGTTTGGTTTGGTTACAGTCATGAGTCACGGCCTGCTGTTCAGTGTTATTGATCTGAAGAGAGTGATGTGATGAGGAGAGACAGTTTATTCAACACACATTTTTGCTTCATTTTCCAGAGAAAGAGAGAGAGAGAGATTGTGTCGTGTAAATTTGCTTGCACATGTAGTTTGGTTAACTTTTAGAAGTTAATATCAAAGCTAACAGGCATGGATAAAACACTGCTGGTCTGAGGTTTGTTTTTAACTCAAGTGTTACATAATGTGAAGTTATTTTTTCATGAATGCCAGACTGATCATTTATTTATGAAATATCTTTTGGTGTTTGCATGCTCCTAGTTCTAAAATAGAATAAAAAATTAATGAAATGAAATAAAATCCCTTGAAACTGACCGTTTCCATATCAGGAACTCTTTTCTCCAGAATGTGTCTGCAGATACAGTGTGTGTGTGTGTGTGTGTGTGTGTGTGTGTGTGTGTGTGTGTGTGTGTGTGTGTGTGTGTGANTGACCGTTTCCATATCAGGAACTCTTTTCTCCAGAATGTGTCTGCAGATACAGTGTGTGTGTGTGTGTGTGTGTGTGTGTGTGTGTGACCTCTGATTCTCTGACCCGATTCATCTGATGTTAATAGACACAAGAGCTGTTAGTGTGAGTAAAACACTCCAATTAACAAATGAACAGAGAGGAAGAGAAAGAAGAGAGAGAGAAAAGTGAGAGAAAGATCAATTGCAGAAGCCACATCCATCAGCCTGTATTTCTTAAGAGTGAATTTATAAAGAATTTTTCTGGCTCTTTCTCTTATATTGACAGTGAATGTGGGCTGCCAAGCTCCGAATATCACACAAGAACAATAATAATCTATATAACTCATGCACTATATTACAAACCTGTAAGACAGCTCTGTGTGAGAAATCTGAAGTCTGTGTTTAGGATGTTTCTGTGATGCATCAGAGCTCATTTATTTTCATTATACGAAATAGTGGCCAGAGTCTTCTCAAAGAAATCCCGCTTTGACTCTCATGATGGAGAGAAAGTCATGCAGGATTCAGCACGATGTGAGTAAATGGTCGTGTTTGTGAGCTGTTCTGATAACTGAGCTCTGCTTCTCCTCCAGAAGTTCTTGAGATGTGACGGGAGGAGACAGTGATTGAAAGACACCCTGTCCCAGTTTCTCCAATTATCTCCTGTCTCACAGCAGATATGAGCCACAAAAGAGCTGCACCTTTCTAAGCACTTAACCGTTAAGGGTCTGTTGTTTCTCTGTGAGTTGTGGTCTAATTCCTGCCTTCCTCACGTCCTCTGAAGGACCTGGCTGAGAAAGTGCTGAACATCAGCTGTTTTCTCACTTCAACCTTGAGCTACATTAGTAAGATTAAAACCTTTAATTAAAAAATGAAAACTCTTTATTAAAATAAAGCCTGAAACTAATTTATTTCTAATGAAATACATATGTGCCATCATCACTAAGTGGTTTAGTCCACATTGTGGGTGGTTGCCAGGGTGTTGCTACGCAGGTTTTGTGGTGTTTTTTTTGTGTATTTTGATGCTAGGATACTGGGGGTGGTTACATACGGTCTAAAACAAGAGTCCATCACAAAGATTGTGTAATATTCTGACCTGTGGGTTGGCTTGTGTTCCGCCTTTAATGTATGTTTAGGATTTTTGGTTGTTTATGCAAAAGTTGTAAATCTGATTTCTTGGACAAGTAATTGAGATAGTCTACTTCAAATCCAACTCACTGAATGAGAAGGTTTTTCTCTATCATAATAATCTTGAGTAATCGTGAGTATTCCTGAGAAAGCACCACTAACTCGTCGGGTTGATTGAGGTGGGATATATTCATATAGATGTGTCTGTAGTTTAATGTTGTTTTATATTCTGTATTTAGTCCCTATGGCTTCCACCCTGTTATATTTTTTTATGTGTTTTCAGAGTGCTGAGTCAGGCAGCTGGTGATTATATTGCTTTCCTGCACGTCTCCCAGCATGTGAGATTTCTAATGCTTTCAGAACCCCCCCAACACAACACGTCTCCACGCGTCACCCTGCCACTCACATCACCATGGTTACAGCTGACTGGCAAAAGAAAGCCAGCAGGACACACACTACACACAGTGTGACAGAGAGCTGGACAGAAGACTACTGTAGTAACATCCCTCTCACCTGCAGTGTGCTGTTCTTTCTTCCCCCCTCATTAGTGTGTGTTTGGGGTGAGAGTTTTTTAAAGGGTATGTCAGGAAGGCAAACTACTGCTAAAACAAAAAACAACATACACAGTGTAGCTTTTTCCATTGATTTTTTTAATCAAGATTTTAGGTTAGAGGTTATATGAATGTGCTTTTTAAATCCCCGTTTCCCAGCTGTAGTAATTATAGACGCGTTTTAAATGTGGTGTGACTGGGTTACAGTGAGAAATCAAATATTCCACATGGTCTCTCAATAGTTATGAGCTCATAAAAGCTGCACACATACAGCAAAAATGAAATTCTGTTTAAAATAGTTTAAGATGGTGTTATTATTAAAGTTTACAGTCAAACTGCAGGACATTTTCACTTCGCAAAAATAATTCCCATAAACCGGCCAAATACTGTACGCAATATTCACATATTTCTGGAGAGAACTGCATTTGCATTGCGTTGTGTAAACGTTGCATACAGCAGTGTTTTTAACAGCAGACTGTATATGAGCAGTTAACTTCTGCTGTATCCCGCACAGAACTTAAAGTGTGTCAGTCCAAAAGCTGTTTAAACATGCCCAGAACATCATACAACTAAAGCAAAGTTGCTGATTGATTTTCTAGGAAGATTTAAATTCCAGGGCTCAGTATCTTTTAAGAGTTGTAGCATCTAGATGTGTTATATAAGTTAAGAAGATATTTACATGGAATAATAAATCTTTCATTAACTCAAAAGTAAACAAAACTTAAACTTCAGTAACTAAATAAATATGTTTATTTATGATTTACACAATGTTTCATGTATGTTTTTAAAGCTGTTTTACAGAACACTGTGTCTTAAAGGCCTCCAGTGAATAAGCCAAGAATGGATGAGTGTGTCAGGAGAAAAACATGATTATATGTTGAATTAAAGAGGAAGAAAAACCTCGAGAGAAAACAAACTCATCTGGAGGAGACGTCCAGCCCTGAGCAGGCATTAAATGTACATACCTCAAATATTATCCAGTTACAGTCTGTCATACAAACACTGTGTTTATTGAATAAATGACACCGAATGATATGTAAATTATACTTTAAATATACACCACACATTAGGTGATTTTTAACGGGTTTCAGCCAGGATTAAAATGATTGAATTATTATGCTCAGTTAAAGCAATCAGATCATGTTGTGTGTGCAGAGCTGGAGGCTGGTGGGAGTGTTTTCTCTCGTGATGAATGCATGTCTCTTGAGTTTCAGGTGGCTTCTATTACTCTGATTTGGGACACCAGACACGTCCTCATTAGTGTTGTGAATGTAATCAGTGGTGTAGCTGTGTTTGGGGTTAATGCAGTGCCTCAGCAGACTGGACCATTAGTGCCTGTTAAACCAATCACAGCCTGGCCAGAGATCCCACGCTGCCCTGCTCTGATGTCACTCGCGCTAAAGTGAGTGGAAAAAACAACACATCACCTTACTGGCACAGCACAGCGAGCCCTCAGAGGCCACATGAGACCTCATATTTCCACCTCGATCCAACGCAAGTTTCATTTGTGCATCATTATGGTCTATTTTGGTGGCCTCTGTAAGTCCTGCGAGAGAGATCGGTAGCTACTGTGAGAAATGCTGAAGTTATTTTGTTTCGAGGCGTGTGTAATGTAGGTGCTGTTATTGAGGAAAGGCTTGTGGAGTGATACTGTAAACAGTGAAATCAGGGTAAATCGAGGTAAACCTTCTTGCAAACATTTAGACTTGGCTTCCCTCGAACAGCTGTTCCGAGCAGAAAGGCTCTTTTCAAACGGTCTTGGCTATGATGCGGCATTTTGGGCAGTTGTAGTCTGTGTCTTGTCTGGTTCTTATTAGACTAATGCGCAATTTGTAATAAAAGTTCAGATTTCCCATATGGAGTAAAACAGTCTTGATTCAGGGCCCAGATTTGTACGCTTCAGGGTGGCTGCTGACTTTACAGTGCAAGCGTGGCCCAGTTCTCTGTTTATATTTTAGAATTTATATTTTATATTCCAGCTTGCTTTCACGTTAACTAGCACCAAACACTTCAACTTGACTGCTTTATAGTCACTTCTTTCTGAACGACAGCGGATGTTTAAAACAATAAATACTGTTAATGATGGGGGGTGTTACTGTCACCCCGTGATCCAGCATATGCAGACAGTACGTACAGGAAGTCATTCATTTAGCCTCATGAATAATCAGAGTTTGTCCTGTCACAAAGCAGATCTCTCGCCAATGAGCTAAGAAACTTCTCTCTTTGTGTGTTTGTTTTTTCTCTATAATAATGAAGTAAAATGTTCTTGCCAGCTGTAATCCTCACCTCACTCACAGAGTTTTGAATCTTCACAGGTCTGTGGGGGCAACACGATGCAGGAGGCAAATGAAATCAATAAGCTATCAGAGACACGTGCTGTCAGAAGATTTGGGCATTCAAAAGCTGCCTGCGTGCTCGATGAAACAGAAACGTCTTCTAAATAAGTTTCCGGTTTTGCTGTGTTTGTCATGTGTTAATGCTCTTCAGGGTTGTGTCTTCAGAGCCCACTGTAATCTTATCTCATTGTGACGTGTCACACCTGACATTTAGAGCGGCTGTGAATCACTGTGTGTTTGCTTTTTATTTCACAGACACATGAGGGGAGAAACAGTCTGTTCAGGTGTAGGGCTGCGCTAGCGACCGCAGACGGTGAGTTCAGCTGAGCTGTGTGAGGAGCAGCCAGGGCCCACCGTCCCCCGGGGACACAGGATTCCCTGAGCGGCTCTTACTCACGCTGGGCCGATACTGCCAAGCCAAATATTTATCCTCCAGTCAAATGAACAGATAACACTCAACGCATCAGAGGAGAAACGCTCTCCCCGCAGGGTCACCCGGTCCTGGAAAACATGCTCTCAGAAACCTCCTGCCACAAACAGCCGTGTGTCTTTCTGTTGTGTGACGGGAGAGGGTGATACCCTGCTAATGCGGCCCTGCAGCCGTATGAATGTTTACTGCAGCGTCTCGCTCTTCCCGCATCTCAGGGGATGTTTGTTGTAAAACAGTCAGGGCCTGTTGACAGTTTAAACGCTAGTGTGTGAATGAAACATGCGTCTTTTAATGCGCAGGGCGACTCAAAACAGATGCTTCGATGAGCTTCGCTGCGCATCTCTCGTTACGCAAATGAGGTCAGGACCTGTGGGTCACGCAGCAATGGAGCAGCGATGTTGTCAACCAGAAATGGCATGTCTGCCATGTGCCTGCACTGCGTAGGAAAACTGCGCTCTCTGGGTCACCGTCAGATCTTCCCAGGCCATTGTGCGACTGACAGCCTCCTCTCCAGTGTTTTAATTCCATACAAGGGCCTGCCAGAGGCACACAGCATGAGGTCCGTGTGTACGTCACCAGCTCTCATTTCCCCACAGCAACCTGGTGAGCAGCCGGCAGCGCGGGGAGCAGAACAGTTTTTAATTGGCCAGGAGCGGTTTTGACTGAACGCAATGTTCTTGCTGGCTTTCAGAAGGGCCTGTTGTTGAACGCAGAACAGATTTGTCACTTCGTTCTCTCTGCCACGTTTTAGCTTCTGTCCGTGACTGCGGCGTGAAGGTTGCGTGCGGTACGTCTGCAGACGCTGTCACGGATCTGACAGGACAGTGCTGAGGGTGTTTAGAGTCATAAATGAGCACGTGTGAGACAGTGAGACTCGAGCACCGACCGTCAGCTTTTGAAGAGCGGTGGGCTGATTTCTCACATATACAATGCTGGGTGGTCCGGCGTGAGTTTGTTGAAACATTCGTGAGGAGAAATCTTTATGATGAATGAAAATGTATGTTTGCTGCACATCACGTTTGTTTGTTAAATTGTAGGACAGGATCTGTATTTGTTTTGTCTTCACCTGCACTTTTAACCACTGTAAAAACACTGTGTGTGTGTGTGTGTGTGTGTGTGTGTGTATAGAATAGACACTGTACTTCATTCATTAAAAACTTGACATTTCTAGAATGTGACAGTGAGTGGCAACACTAGCTGATCCAAACTCTGCTTCCATCATCCTAATAAATTCAGTTACATCAGGAAAGGCCGTCATATGTCACTGTAAGTGGCTGTAATAACCTCTTGCCTGACGGCCTGCCCAACCTGAGAATATATTAAAGGCTGCGAGGAGCGTGAACACGCGCAGCAGTCGTGCAGACTGTCCTCTGCAGCGCGCAGTCACGCTGAGGTTTTATGGCTGGGTGCATGTGGGCCTGTTAGATCAGGCCGTTGCATTGCAGTGTAGCGTAATGATAGCGTTAGCGCTGCTGAGGCAGTGTGCACTTCCCAGAAGCTGAAAAACATAAAATAGAGTCCAGGGGAGCAATTTGTTCCTCCTGTCGGGTCGACTGGTACAGAGAGGGTTACATTTGGAGCTGTTTGGAGGTTTAAACAGCGGCCGTTGTGGCACTGAAGGATACATTTCAGCAGTCAGACTCTTGGCATCATTAAAAGTTTTACACCGCAGTCCAAGCGCGCCAGGGTTTTTTGTGCAAGCCTGCACGCAAACTGCAAATGCTCTGGAATGCGTCAACTTTCGTAACGCGGGTTTTGCTGTGCTGTACGAGCGCTCTGCTAATAGCCGTCCAGCAGACTTTTCCACACCAGGAGACCGAAGAGAAGTTTCTAATGGAGGTCAGCTGCTGCGTTCCAGGTCAATGTTTAAAGACATCCTGTCTTGTTTTCGTACGGCTGGTATTGGCTTTCATGAAATGGGGTTTTCCTCTGTGCTAAGCAGTTGGAGATCTCCTGAAACATATTGACAGGAACAGTAAATTTCACTCTCCTGGGGAGTGACGTAAGTGTGACCAAGAGAAATTTGGCTGCCGTTGCGCTCAAATACAGTAGATGATTTATTGGCTCTTTCCAGACACATCACCTCGATAAACACTGTAATTATTGACTTTAAAGGTTCTCTGTGAACTAATAAAATGAGATGAAAATGTACGTCTGTCTGTCATCTACACATGCTGTGCAAGTTTAGAGGAACTGAGCTCCTGAAACTCAGTCATCCAGGACTCTAACAGCAGTATGAGGACACGTTTGTCTGGCCAACATTTTTCCTCCTGGAAACCTAAACTTCTCCTGGGTCTTTTGGCTCCAGCACCCTCTACAGAACCACTGGGTTCAGTCTGAGTCAGGGCAGAGGTTGAGGTCTCAGGGGAGAACAAACATTTCCTGTCCAGCGTCAGAGTTTTTGTTTGAATCAGACAGAACTGACCCGACAGACATTGAACAGTCATTATAGCACCAAATAAACGGATCCTGTCCCTCTTGAGGACGTCTGTAAGGTGGTTTCCTCTTATTTCCACACTGATTATGAAACTGAGTGTAATGTGTCATGTGTGAGTGTGTCATGTTGTCTGACTGTCACACTGGTGGGGATTTACAGTTTTAACTGTTATTAACTGTGTAACTGATTTTCATTTAAATTGTTCTGCAGCAGATCATGAACAATCTTGATCTTTTAAAGCAGAATTCATTAGTGCATGTTATTCCAAAAGTGTGTGTGTCTTTATATATGTATCTATTATATATGTGTAATTTGCATCTGCCTGTGTGTCTCTTACTAGATTTTACTAGATAAGCGTGTTGGTAGTTAAGTGTTGTTTTTATCTCAGTATTGGTATGACTATCAGAATTCCATTCATGGCGCCTCCTGCAGGCTGAACACAGAACTTCACCTCATTTATTTCAGGATTAGTAAACAAAATTTAACTCGGATATAAAATGACAAAATAAATCAATCCAGCAAACAAACACTCAGCTTAATTAAGACTGACAACATGCAGAGTGAGTTGTGAGTGGAATAGCTGAGGGCTGTTGTACATTTTCCATTGCAAAGATGAGCCTCAATTCAGTCTGTGCAAGCAGATATTTGCAGATGCACAAATAAAGACAGTATTTACAGCTTCTCAACAACTCAGTGTTGTGAACACAGTGCTTATAAACTCATGTAAATGCAGCCGTACAGCACAGAGGCGTGTGTGGAGGATCCAGCGCTGGATAGTCAATGAATCGTGAGATACAGCAGCAGTAAAGCAGCACTGATGCGACACTGATTTCTAGCTCATCCTGATTCTCTGCATTATTAAAAGCGCATTAGAGGCGTAACGGCTGAGAGATGCATCTCAAGCGACGCTGAGGTCATGTGACCTGCTGATGCACTGATGTTACATTTGCATGGGAGCACATAAAATAAACACCAGCATGATGTTTATTGCGTACTGTACTGTAAACTTCAGTGCGCAGTGATAAATACTGGACAATACTGTCACATGATCTACATGCTTTTTCAAATCAGTTTAACGATTGACATAAAAGTTACATATATTAAATCATTACAGTTTTATATTTATATTTTATGCGTATAAGAATTTCTCGTGCAGATTCTAAATACTGTACACTGCATGAATAACAGTAGCAGAGATTTGCTATTCCAAACACAGCAGGGAGGACAGAGAGAGAGAGAGAGAGAGAGAGGGAGAGAGAGAGAGAGAGAGAGAGAGGAAGGGAGGAGGTGGAGTGTGTTTGCTGCGAGCAGGACTGGCGGCTGCAGCTCATTCATACAGTATTAAAGCTGCATCATGCTCATTATTATAAGTGTTGCTCATGTGTTTCATTCTCCTCCTTCACTTACAGAAGATCTCTGTTATTAATGGACACTGATTGTCTCTCACTACTGTGAAAATCTCATTAACATGTTCTGTTAGCAACAATACTTGAGAAATTCACTTTTTGTATCAGGGTAGATAAATGTTTGTAAAGACGCTGTTAAATGAAAATATCTTTGTTTCTTTTTCAAGCTGAGGGCATTTTCTTGCACAGTAATCGGTAAAAGGAACAATTGTGTGTAAATACAGACTGATGGCTGGTGTGACATCACTGGCAGTGATGTTCAGGAGATTCTGTTTTCTGTTCTGTTAACTCTGTGACGTGGGTCTGACGCTCTTATAGTGCTGTTTGTATGTGATGTTTACATGCAGGTCACATAAGGTATCAGACCTGAGAGTGACTGATGCTAAAACACGCCATCTGACTCGCTGTATACAATCAGAATGTCATTTGTTTGGCTTCCTCTCCCTTCAAACTCGGAAAATATTCCTCCTGCGTTTTATTTATAAACGTCCAGTTTCCCAGAGTCTGCAGCTGACCAGAGGCAGTTTCTGAGGCTGAAAGTGTCCTGCACCCCGTGAGAGAAGCTCACTTTTGGCCCCGACTGTTTTTAGGTTCTATTGAATTATGGACGGCGTGTTTTAATGCGATGACGGGCATCTCCAGCCAGCGCAGCCTGTTTCTCGCAGCCCGCAGGAACCTCCTACTGTCTCTTAATGAGAGTGTGTAAAGTTTACAGCACTGAGATGCGGTTAAGCAGCGAGTAAAGACTGTCTGACTGTGAAATTGAATTATGAGCGTGTGTCACTGAACAAAATAGGACACGAGTGAGCGGGAGGGGGAAGACAGTCTCTGGAGCACTGCTGCCTCTCTCTCTCTCTCTCTCTCTCTCTCAGTGCTGAGTATTTTTAGTGAGTGAGGTAGAGTGTGTGTGCTCACTAGATAGTGAACAGATGTGTGTGTGACTCGTAACATCCTGTGTTTCTGTCTGCAGATGCTCCCTCAGCACGAATGGGATCACAAAAGAGCCACCCGGGGATCTCAGGTCAGTTTAACATTGTGTGTGTGTGTGTGTGTGTTCATTCTGTCTCTCTTCTTGATTGGCTGAGAGCGTGGAGAGGTGATGATGTCATTACTGATGTATTCCTCTGTGTCCAGTGTTTGTTTCCTCAGTGTTTCATTCATACCAGCACTTTATCTTCTGACATCTGTTTTATGCTGTAAACGCTTCAATAGAAATTAATCTCAGTATGAAGCCAGTATATCTGTGACGTGCATTTGACGATGAAGAGCAGCAGTTTTATAAACAGTGAAAGGTTGTGTGTTTACGGTCGCTTAAGACTTTCACATGACACACAAATGTTGTAACACAATGCGTGTTAGTTCTTACACAAGCCAACAGCACACAGGTTAAGCATGTTAAATGTGTGTGAGGCCCGTGAGGGCTGGAATCTGGGCCTTGAGAATGGTGAGGCCATGAGCTGATAACAGGAACAATGCAAAGTGTGTGTGTGTGTGTGTGTGTGTGTGCACTAACACTACAGCTTACACAGTTTGCTCTCTTTTCTAATTACACAGTTGTTTTATCATTTGTCAGTTATGGACGTGGTTTTCTCTTGTCCCATATCGTATGAAAAACCGATTAACACTTCAAAGTTCCCACAGGCTCTCAAACAGCAGCTATTGAGATGGACCAAGTGTTTGTTTTCCTCTGTTGATCAGTGAAAAACATCCATCTCCAGGTCCCTGTAACCACTGATAATGGTGTGGAGCAGTACAAACAGGGCTGAAATTCAAACCCGTGTCCCTCAGTGTTCTGCAACAACTGTCCATAGCTTTTTGAAAAGCATTTTCTTGCTGTTAAAAATATTAATCAATGCATGACTTCAGATCACTTTAAATGCCAATCATTCTTGATATGTTTTTCCACATAAACCGTAAAAAACTGAAACACACAGGTGTGTATTAAACATCAACTCTTTATGTTATGATTGGCTGTGATGGTGTCATGTGAACATCAGTTTTGTGTGTAGAGGAAAATTGTTTTTCATCTGTAGCTTGATGCATCGCGGCTGAGTGGATTAAAGGTTCTGTGTCATGAAAAGTGTGAAGGAGGGGGAAGCCATTTTTGTTGAGACCAATTTAGCCCAAACAGGTATTTATGGTGTGGGCCCTGAGGTAACGCTCTTTGCCCTGCTGTCACTTAGCAACAGGCTATTTTCAAAATAAATGCTTCCTGTGTTGTGTGGAGCATCTATGTGACC
>JAZGTK010003053.1:0-28801 GCA_036877625.1 Ambastaia sidthimunki | reverse complement strand
AGGCTTCTCATGAATTTTTTTCTGTATGTTAATGTTTCCCTTTCCATAGGGTGAGATAGCAGCTGCTAAAGTGCTTCAATTTGCAGGTATAATTAATAATTATACCAAACCTCTGTCTCTTCATCACCCTGTGGAGTTTTATGTGTAGATGATGAAGAAAAACATCAGTACCCCAGGCAACAGCAATACTCCTGGCTGCAATTCCTCACTGACGCTCAATCCAATCTCAAAGCCAACGGGAATCTATCGACCTCATCAATGCTTAAGCTTTTTCCTCATCTTTTCCCAAACTTATTCATCAACATCTCCACAATTACCCCACTGAATTCATTCAAGCTGTTTATGATGAGGCTACCAGATTGTTGGAACATCCGTGTGGCATGTGCAGGCAGCATCATGAGAGCAATGTGTTGATGGGTAGCGTGATTCAGTGCTTTGTGAATTCTTCTGACTGTTGTAACATAATGATCGGTGAGAATGCATGAGAGGGGAAAGGGTGATGTCATCCAAGAGTCATTATCAAAAACAAATCACCAATATGCATATGTGCACACATAAGCACTCACACGATCCTTACATATAAATGACCAATTCATATATTGGAGTTACACAGCAGGAAAAGAGATACAATGTGTATTACTGAAAATATTATTCAACATGTTATTCAACTAAAGATTTTATACTGAACATTCATAGCGGCTATTATATCCATGATATAGTATTTGTACTAAATGTCAGATTAAAAAATGTTTTTTAATGTTTAAAAGATTTAGAAAGGTACAATGTCACATGTAGTTTACCTAAAAAGTTCTTTATGTCCCTCTAATATGGATATTATTCACTATATTGTCCATGAAATATTACAGACCCTTCATATTCTTTTCTATACAATGACCAGTAATGTCACTGGTTATGGTATAGAAAAGAATATGGATGGTCTGTAAGTATCTCACGAACATATAATATCCATATCCATTTTTCAGGTGGGTGGTGATATTAGCTAATAGTTGCAAACAATAAGGGAAATAAGAGATAAACAAAATCACAGTCACTTTAGCTTATTCCTACATATTATTGAAATGGCTTGAAAAGGTTCTGCTGCATTTATAATGTATGAATCAGACCTGCAGGAAAGTTTTGGTATGGATTTCTGTGGGAATGTTGATGATTACAGAGTTGGCTAATTGGTGAAGAAGTGGCCCCAAATTAAAATTTACACAATGTGCTTCTGAGTCTGTATGAATTAAACAAAGTTTGAAATGGCATTACTCAAAATGTCTTGCGGTCTCTTGATACTAGATGGGGCTTGTTGAAGAGGCCATATTGTGAAACCTGGCAGCTACACATAAGTGCCTGAAATGCTCAGCGGTTTCAACAATAGCATTCGTTCGATCACAGAAGCTCACTGGTTTCACAGTTTTAAGGGGTTTGTTGGAATGAAGAGATGCTGATTATTGAAACGAGAGAGACTATTTACATCATAAAGTGGAAAAAAGTGGCTGGAATCCAGTTTGTTTAAAAGCCGAAACTAGTGATTTTTAGATCCATTCACACTGGTGTCTGGAGACAAGTCGTTCATCCACGGCAAAGGGATGAATCGTGCTGCTTTCACATTTCTTAAGAATTAGATGATTAGTGTTGATTTCCCTAAATGTTTGATGATAACAGATGAAAGCAGCTTCAGTGACATCACTGGTCACATGATGTTTCTAAAGTCACGAAGTTCAGTCTTACACTCAAATTGTTACTCTCCATAATCACAAGCCTGATCGACCATGTTTACACCTGGTATTAAGGTCTGTCTATATTTGGAAGAAAATGTGCATCGATTTTTTTCACACTTTCCCCCCTTTGATTTGGCAAGCTCAACTAATAATGCATTAGAATTTAAGAGCCTATTTTCTTTGCTCTTAAATACAGCCTGAAGCTAGCGCTCATATTTTAGGTTAATGAAAATGGTAGTTCACTTAACATTTTATGAACACTAATATTCACACTATTATGTCATAATATCATTATTCATAATGGTGAAATTCATGATGAATGAGTATTCTAATGAAAACATTTGCAGTAAAGTCTGTCAGGATTGTTCCTGATCCATTAGGTTTAATGTTTTTGTACATATCAGATAGACAGGTTTACACCTGCTATTAAGATCCATCTGTGTTTGGGAGAAAAGTGTGCATTGATTTTATATATATACACACAGACACACACACACGTGTGTGTATATATTGTTCTTTATGAACATTTATTACATATATAAATATATCATTATGTGCTTCATATAGAATCATGTACAGCATACAGCTTATAGCTAGCTCTACTAAGGCAGGTTAATGTACTGTAAATGCTAGTCCACTTCACATTTAATGAATATTAATATTCACACTATTATATCATTATTCATAATAGTATAATTCATAATGAATGAATGTCCTAATGAAATCCATTTTTGTACGAAAATACTTGCAATTAAGCCTGACTGGATTGTTCCTGGTCCATATTTAAGCTATGCCAAGAACAGACCACCATTAAATTAAATGTTATTCCACATTATTATTAAGGTTAGCTAGGTAATATATCATCAGCCAAGAGCATTCACGTTGCATGTCTTTGCTAACGCTATCTGCCCACATTTTAATCATTCAGCAGAATATGCTCTATGTGCTTCCACTGTATTAACAACATCAAAGCCCCCCGTTTCCAGCATGATGCATTAGAACCATGCAGGTAGGTGCATTTATCCCAACTCTACAAGATGAGTGTGCTTGTCCACAGATAAAACTGCAGAAAATTATATTACTTAAAATATACTGAAAATAGCCTTTGCTGGCTTTTATTTGAAAAAGGCGCTTTTTCTGTGGAAAAAGTCTGACAAAATTGCCTCCTGTCATATCACTATACAGTCCAGTGAGCCCATAAAGGACAATGTGGTTAGTATACAAGCTCTGGACCTACGGCTGGTAACCATGCCAACATTTTCTTTCTCATAACCCTCACCGTTACACTCCACCCAAACTCAATTTTCTATAATATAATAAAGGATTAATCAATCTGTGCCTTTTACACCATGATTTGTAATGATCTCTCTCCACTACAAAACATGTAAATAGTAATACAATGTGTCTTTTAGGAATTTTCTTTTGAAAAACTATTTTGACTCAAATCTGTATTGTGTTTGTACTGGTAGCTTTTGTATTTGCAGTCATATGAGCTAAATATAGCACAGAAGCCGGGATGGCTTAGCATTGAACGTTTAACAGTAACAGAATAAACAGCACATTGATTAATAGCTCAGTAAAGCATCATAACTGGTATGATGTGTTCTGGAAGACATAATACTTATTGTGTGTGCCAGTTGGAGAATAAGTTATTCAGAACTCATCGTGCAGTTGCATAAAGAATTCTGGCTTAATCATTGTTAATGACTAATATTCAATAGTTAGACAAAAGCATGTTGTTGTTATATAATATTTCGACCTGTGAACTTCTGTTCATGCGAACGCAGTCAATGCTTTTGATGAGGGGCATTGACGCAAATTCTGTGAATGCAATGCAACAGCAAATGATCAGATTCTATTCTAATGCGCTTCTTTTCTTCAAAGAACACCTGATTAAAAGATGCCTGTACCGATTCTGATTTATTATGTCATTCCTTTTTCAGTTCAATAGACACAGACTGATAGATTCGCACGTTTGAATGCTATTTCCTTCGTTGACACTTAGTATCTAATTTTCTTTGCTGTTCACATGTATAGCACTTATGCATGTCACCTGTTTTCATGTGTCACATTTACACATAACATGTAAATGTATGCACCTCTCAACCACCTGCTTCCTTTGACTCACCACAAACAAAAGTAATGAACCTTTGTTGTTGTCCACCTCGCTCGCTGATCACCACAAATCTGATTCATTTCTGCCAGCATTTCTCATTGCTTGTTAGGAATCTCCTTCCACTCCCTGCAGGAATGTGTTACTCTAAATTTAACATTAAAGGACAGCTCAGAATCGAAGGATGGATACAGAGTACCTACCTTACACAAGCACAAGGAGGTCTGGATCGGGTGAAGGCTTCAGGGGCGCCTACGTATCACCTTTGATGTTTGTTTTGGTTCAAAATAGCAGAAGAAAATGGATCTTAAAATGTTGTGGATACTGTTTCAACATCGATCTATGAGAATAGTGGGGGTAAAAATGGGTGCATTTGTTTTAGCAATAAAGAAAATCATCAAAAATCATCTTGCTTTTCCAGAGCAGCAGCATTCACTGTAATCCCAGATGCTGATCTCGTGCTCTGCATGATCTGGTTTGGGAAAGCAATCAGTGGGCCGGTGACAAATAGTGCCACTGAAATGTTCATTCTGTGCTCTCTCATTATATTCAAGCTTTTTTCTCAACTGTTGCAGAGATTAAACTAAACCGCAGCTCCCGGCTACTAGCTGTCTTGAGGCTGATTTATTTCTAAAGCAAGAGTAAAATAATTGCAAGGACTGGGCTCAGGGTTACTGTAGACTATGATCATTGTACAGTAGCTCTCCAGCTGGGTCAAACTGAATCCACAACCTTTCAGTTAGAAGCCCAGGTCCTTAATCGCACCACACCCTGTTTAAAAACACAAGGCAGCTGCGTTGGCTCCATTTACCTGTAACGCTGCAAAAAATGTCTATCTTCTGCTGTAATGAGGCGGTTAAGCTGGTTTTGTTTGTCATAAAAACATAACTGGAAAATGCTGGCGGGCTGCCTGAGTTCTCATTCAAGGACACGTCAAAATGCGACTCATAATCTTGGTGGAAATTCAACGACTACATGGTAGACAGTCACACAGTTTGAGATAAAAAGCCAATTTTTATGTCTTTGAAATTCACGTTCAATCAAAATCTTGTTCGACTCAAACACCATGATGTCCATGTAACATATTAATTCTTTTCCAAAAACCTATTACAAAAAAATGTGATAAACTTTTAGGCATTTAGATTTGAGATGCAGTATGGTGTGCCCAGTTTAATTAAGGCTTGATGTACAGCTCACCAGTGGGACGTTTTCTTTAATTAATCCGATACAGAAGATTGTAGAATTGTATCTCTTGACAACATTATGCCCTGACACTGACAACACATGGTACAATATGCACGTCCAGTCGGCACAGAACACAGAGATGACGCACAGCAGCTCTCCATGATTAGCTAGAACGTCAGGTTTGTATCATTCAGGCTATTATTAATCCGGCACTTCGGGCCTGCTGATATTGGACATATGTTCTTTTCAGCCAAGTGATTTTAAAATTATCATACATCATGTGCTCTCAGAGGGACCCTTGTTTTGTGACTTTTGCTTTCCCCTCTGTCTCATACGCCTTACAGGCCTTGACACTCATTAACTCTCATTTACTAAAGCTGAAAAGCTTTTTGCTCTCTGGGTTTTAGCTGTGGAGATGTGCCTTGAATGAATAAAACACACTTAGGATATTGATTTAGTAACAATGTTGTTTGCTCTTCAATTTACCTCACTTAACCCAGGAAGATATTTCATTTAAATTGTCTCTCGTTCCCCATCTAGCTATGTAATGTTTTAAAATGATTATATAGGAGATGACTCAGCGACTGTCTAGAACAAATGAAATCTTTTGGGAGCTGGATAAAGCTGAAGTTAGACTGAACCCTTCTAAAAAATTATCCATGGTTTTATTACAGTAAAAGTGTAGAAACCATTGTCTTTCGGTGCATTCATTACTATTTAAATAACCACAGTTGTACTACAAATACCATGGTTGAACTATGACTGCTGTAGCAAAAGTAGTAGTTTAATTATATAAGGATAACTTATATAATTGCTTGTCTTGTGTTTAAATGCATAAATGATGAGACAATTAAAATAGTAGTAAAAACAAACGTTCTTTTATTGTGTTTTTTAGGTTTGCAGAATTACCATTCATTCCATCACAGTATAATCACCTTATGTACTGTACTCTAATCTCTATTCGTGAGCTGTGGTTCCCAACATTTATCTTATAAGACCCCTTTTTAAGTCATGAGGAGGGTGGGGTCAAGTTTTTTTAATTATTTTTTTTAAAAACCTGAAACTTTTTATAAACACTTGGGTATAAACACTGGGGACAAAAAAATAATAAAAATGTAAAAAGAAAATATTAATAAAATAATAATTTGTCACAATTGTTTTTGCAAAAGACTCATGCCTGTTAAGTATTTATTTAAACAGACCAGAAAGCAAGAGCTACAAACAACATGTAAAGGGGATTTCAAGAACTGACAGCCTATTATAGCAACTGATTGGCCAACTATGAAGTGAGAAAACAAAGCTACTTCTGTTTCATTTGCATAAAAACTGACAAAACAATCAAAAATAATCTGCAGATATTCAAATGAACATTCGTACCTACAAACAGATTGTTGGTGATAAAATTGTGCACTGGTGTGAAAAGGCAGATAATTTTAGGCATGTATACAGTACATACTAAACAGAGGGTGTATGTTGAGAATGTGTATATTGATGTATATATTGTTGCTGATCTCACTGTGTCCTCTGCTTTATTTTTATTTTATTTTTATGGTGTGCAGACTTTTGTAATAAATCAAAATTAGGTTTGAGATAGGAGTAATATTTGTTTTTATATGCTTTACCTTACCAAGTCTTTTGTCCCCCTATCAGGTACAAATGGCCTTGCCACAAGCCCATATAAGCACATATCGTATACAAAAACCTAAAATGACGATTTTCTCGAGTGCAGGAAGGTGAAGAAAATAAATTGGTGTGAAGCGCAACGTGGTGGAAAAACCCATTGCGTCTGTAGTGAGTGCTTGCAACATTGAAGAGCGCTGAGAACACTTACTGAGAACATTTTGAGAAATGTAATTGTATCTGTTTTATTTGATATATCCCAAAATACAGTATAGATGACACAGGCTGTTGCACATTATATCTGTCAATAGTAACGCACTATTTAAAAACGCACTATGCGTCCTTATCGAGAAACACGTTGTTTGTATAATTTTTATATAAATGCCGCTATTTGCAATTAAAAATCTTTAAGTAAATAAAGTGATGAGCGCAACAAGGTTTTTGATCAATTTTCTGCTGAGATTTGATTAAGCAGCAAAAGATTTTCACCGGACGAAATTTTACATTTAGATTTTCCTTATTTTTAAGGATTTACTGCCATCATCTGTTTAACAGATGAACTACAACTAACTGTTACCTGCCAGTATACCTTTCGTTACAAGCCTGACACACTAACCATTATATATGGTTATTATATATGGTCACTAACTATTATATATGGTTAAAATATATCCATATTTATTATTATTAATACTTATTATTGTTATGAATAGTAACTTATAAAGTAAGTAACAGTTTTCTCCTATAAACTTATAGAAGATATATAGAAGATATAAAATGACAGTATAAAATACAAAATAATCATAATTTATTTATCAGGAGAAACACAATGAGCTGACCGGAGATCAGCGTTTGGGTTCACTAAAGGATGTGTGACGTTTGTAGGTCACGTGCACAGCTCGAGCTAGTCACATGATCGGCTGACGTTTTCTTCTCTTCTGGTGGATGCAGGATATCCAGCTTCCACCGTTTAGAAGGGCTCGCTGAAATTCATTTATCCTCTAAATACAACAATAAAACAAAAAATAACATCACAGCTTTAGGTTTATTCGTGGGGGGAACCATTAGATAGCAAAACTGGCGCTGCTGCTGGAGTGGATGATGAACGGACACGCAATTTTATATACGGGGGTCACTTTGGCCTTCTGGGCAACCATCCTAATCGTCGGTAAGTGCTGATGAGAGCTACTAACATATGGACATAAATAACACCTACATCAGAATATATTTATCTTTGCATGATATATATGCTGATATTTTGCCGGTTTCTCATGTCACTTCATTCGGTAGTTCCTTCAGCTAGCGTTAGCTGTCATAAACTAGCACGACTGCGTCAATTTATCATTTAAATTTCCATTCATAATGTTTCTAAACACCGAAAATACTATTGTCACAAAAATTGCTCTAAGTAGCCGAGAGTCGTGTTTAGGACCGTAAATTTTATTTAGAAAACTGTTTAAAAGCTGGCACTCAGTAATATTTGTACACCTGCTGTAATAGGTACATATACAGTCAATGTGATGTTTGTTTTATCATATTATTTTCTCGACACAAGAAGGCAACAATAATTTCTGTGCAAACTAATGTCGTAGCCATTGTAGATTTTTATGGTTAGTTTGTAAAACCCCATGACCAAAAGAGGAAGATGGTTCTCACATGACTGTGAGCTTTAACACATACCTTATGATTCTGAACCATGAACTGAATACATACGGAAGCCAAAACCACTTTAGAAGACATTATACTATTATAAGACATTATACTGCAAGCTTTGATGTTGTTTTTAAATGTGCGTTTTGCATTAAATTCTTATTTTTGTAACCTTTGTTTTATCTTGAAACTAATTTAAGCCCTGCTAATCCAATGATTTATTATCTTTGCAGGTATTTGCTATACGATTTTTGACCTTGGATTTCGATTTGATGTAGCATGGTATGTGTTCAGTGAGACTTATTCTTACACTTCCAAAAGGGCCACATTAAAGTTTCTTCTCTTAAACTGGTCACCACAAACACATTTGTCAGACAGTTGTCATGGTAGTACTGTTTAACAAGACATGGAAGAAATTTACTTGGACTTTATAAAATAGCACATCTTCCTCATGATGTCTAGTTAATCTTTTCTGTCGCAGGTTTTTGACAGAGACCTCCCCCTTTATGTGGGCTAATCTTGGAATTGGCCTGGCCATCTCTCTGTCTGTTGTCGGGGCTGCATGGTGAGTTCACCGTTTATTTCCTCTTTTTCTCCTTACAAAAGATGACAGCTCAGAATGAACAGGGGAGATTTTGAAATGTCGCAGTACAATTTTCCATATCCTCTTTCCACAGTGCTTATTTTTAAGAGGTCTTTACATTTATGTGTTTGGCTGATGGTTTTGTTCAAACCAAATTGCATGCAAAATGCATTCAGAGTAAACATGTTCTCACAGAATGTTTTGTGTTGTGTGTTATTGGATATTTTAGAGGCATTGGTCAGTTTGAAAAGTCTGATAGGTGGAAAGTATTTTCTCTGATTTCTACAGGGGGATTTACATCACTGGATCCAGCATTATTGGTGGTGGAGTCAAAGCCCCAAGAATTAAGACCAAAAACCTTGTCAGGTATATACAATGTACTAAACTTGACGCTCTTTATATGCCAAAAAACTAATTCAATTAAAGTCAATTAGGAGCTTAAATTAATATTTTGCATCTGGCGATAGCAAGGGAATAAAAAAAAATAGCTGAGACCATTTGAATATTTTGCTTAAATAAATACACAAAGGATCAAACTTTCATTATTATGTTACTGACCAATGGAACTTTTTTCTCATATTTGGTGTTTGTTGATTAAGTGTGAATTTTCTTTTTTTTCTAGCATTATCTTTTGTGAAGCTGTTGCCATTTATGGGATCATCATGGCAATTGTCATTAGCAATATGGCTGAGGTGGGTTAAAAGTGTGACTGAAACTTTACAGCCATATCTTTTCAACTCAGTTATTTTGAGTGGATTTAGAATTTGGGTTTAAAAAAGTGCCTTTTTTATTCTTTTTTTAGATTACAGCTGTGTTTAAACTTTGTCAATGATAGTAATTTTGTTTCACAATATATGACAGTTGTGAAATGCTTCTAAACGTTTCTAAAATGCTTCTAAACTTTAAACATTTTATCTTTCTTACAACGTTTAGAACTTCAGTGGTACAACTCCAGAGACTATTGGGGCAAGAAACTACCAAGCAGGTATTTATGGCTCAAAATCTATATATACTTTTTATCCTTAATGAACAATGTTCGTTAGCTTTTGGCAAACAACCAGGTGAAACTGGATAATAAGTTGAGGCTGCATTCGCAGGTTATTCCATGTTTGGAGCTGGTCTCACTGTCGGCTTCTCAAACCTCTTCTGTGGGATCTGTGTTGGCATTGTGGGCAGTGGAGCAGCCCTGGCTGATGCTCAGAACGCCAGCCTCTTCGTCAAGATCCTCATCGTTGAAATTTTCGGCAGTGCCATTGGACTGTTTGGAGTGATAGTAGCCATTTTGCAGGTCAGTATTTTAAAACATTTACTGAGATGTTTCTTTCTCTCATGCGTTAAATTAATATAAGCTGATTTGGTCTTGGTTCACATGAATACAACATAACACATCACACAGGAAACGTACGGAAAATGTAATTCAAAAACACAGTGGGTGCACCAAATGCATAACAGAACTGTAAATAAAAGACTTGGTACTTTAGTACTTCAGTTGTGTACAATGATTTTTGACTTGTCCATAATGGCAAACGCCAATGGGAGCATGTAATCAGAACTGTTTTTCTTGGTGTTAGAAATGTGGGGTTAGTGACAAATTAATGACTGGGAAGGTCTAAATGTCAGAACTAAATTGCTACCGGGGCCTTTTCATGAACATATAAAAGCCATAACAGCGATGAACAAATGGAATGGAAAAGAAATGATATGAAAAACAGTTGCAGACAGAATGAAAGTGCTATATACTGTACTTACTTAGCACCATATCATTTCAACAGCATTATAATGCAGTATTATTAGTATTACAGTACAGTAGTCATTACTTTCATTATTCCTATATGATGCTGGCACCAGCTCATTGCATTACAGCAGAGTAAACTGTGTTTGCATTAAAATAGTGTCTCTGTGGCCTGTATTCTGCATTAAAGGGACTCAAATCTTTGTCATGTCATATATGGGATTAAATTGTGAATGACTGTAATGCTCTTTGGTTTTGCTCATCTGCAGTGTGTTTTTCTTCAGTGTTGACAGGTCTTAAGTTGACTGAAGTGCCGTCCCTACATTTTTGCAGCAGAATCTTTTGAAGTCTTACTCATTAATGTCTGTCGAGCTGCATATGAATGGAAAATGAATGTTTTATCAACGTTTTCCAGTCACGCAGTGTAAACGCATGTGACATGCATTTGAATTCAGATCCAGATTATTTAGCCACACTTTAGAGTAACTCCTATTTAATTTAAGTCATTATTATTATGGTTTTATGGTTTGTTTCTCTGTTTACTTTGACTGGTTTGGGGTTCTTTGTGTGCATGTTAAAATGTCTTGACTGTTGATTTCTTTTTGTTTTAGACATCGAAAGTAAAGATGGGAGATTAGATGACCACAAGACCTGCAGATCAAAGATGCTGTTGCTGGTGCAAACAGAGAGTGTAAATACATAGTAAATTATTTAAATGTATTTTTCTTTGTGTTTGTTTTTAACCATCATTTGCAGAGGATTGGAATATTGTATTCGCACCAGTTTGTCTTAAAAGAGTGCACGGTACAGTCAAATGCAGATCTTTGACTACTCTCACACTTTAGGAAAAAAGGAAAAAGAATTCTAAAAATAAAAATATGAAGATTTAAATATCTCTTAATGTCTTTGGCCATACATATATGATTTCAGAATAGTATCCATTTTTATCCAGTAATCGAAAGATATTTATGAAAATATAGTCCAAATAATATAGCCACAGTGATGGAACAGACCATCACCAGACCCAAAGTTATGGTCAAGATTGAAATATAGGATATTATGGTCGTAGTCACAAATTCCTGTATATTATTTGCTGTGATTGTTCTGTACAGTACAGGAAAAGTGAAAGTTGCATTAGTGTGGTCCTTTGCATTGGGTGGCTGTAAATCGTGTAGTATTCTCTTGATATGTGTATGCAAGACCTCAACAGCACCAAGTGTATCCAGTGTGACTGACTTGACCTCACTGTCTTGTGTTGTGTTTTTCATGTAACTACTGAATTCATGTCAGTACTTAGTCTAAGAAAACAGTTAAACCAAAACTGTAAAACATCTCCAGTCTAAATTCTGCCGGTGTAAAACTTTACATTTGTAGAGCAGTCTTCAGTTCTGTTTGCTTAAAAGGAAATAATAATCTTGCGTGTACATATTAAAACTGTTTTTTGTGAAGCATGAGGGTGTTTACCATTCTGTATTTTCCCAGGTACCTCATATGAATTCTGTTTTTATTTTTTTGTTGGTTTATTAAAAGCCCAAAGGGCCCTTGATCTCCAGCTTAAGTGGTTACTGTAAACTCTAGTTAAGTCTGAGCTGTATGAAAGATATGCAACATTATCTTCTCTGTTTAAAATAGTCCTGAACACAATCTTAATGGAAGCATTTGCTTCTTATAGCAGAGCACTATTGCACAGCAAGCAGCTTTGGAAATAACTTTATCTGACTGTAGACCTTAGTCTGGGTTTATTGCATATTAAGTTTGTTCAAATGAGGTTTTGAGGGATGGACTTTCAGCTAGACAAACGGCAATAGAAACCATTAAACAGACATTTATTAATGTGTATCCCTCAATTCTACCCAGATTAAGGTTTATAAGTTGATTCCTACAGAACTCAGTGTAAACCACTGATTATGAAAACCATTTTTAAACTTCAGGGCCTTTTCTCTGCTGAAACGCTTTTTTCCTCTGTGATGTATTTGTGAAGTGCACGTACATACTAAATGTGATCTTACTAACCCCTAAATGAAGGCGTTTCAAAATCAAGATCTGTTTTGAGCATAAATGTTTGTGGTTTTATTTATAATGGTCAAATCATTATTTCTGTAGCACCAAGCGTCCAATCTGGTAAACAACATTCTGTTTCATTTACAGACAAGCCTGAGGTGTGATGGATAATTTTAATCTTGTTTATTTTTAATGATTATGTACATGTTTATTTTGAAACATTCCAAATCAGAATTAGTTTTAACAACTTGTTGCAAATTGCTGTTGATTCTTGCTGATTATAAACACAGGAGATGTGTCCATTATTGTTTTATGGGAACTGGATTAGCTGTTTGTAGTGTAGTGGTTCAGTAGTCCTATGGTAAAGATGACCGTATACCCATTTCTCTGTTTCAAATGTTAATGTGGTGACTCCATTTTTTTGATGTGTACAATTGGATCCTCTTCATATTTGTCCTTGAAGAAATAAAAGAAATGTGAAAACCACTTTAATACAGTCAGTTACATATTTATGAGTTGCATCATAACAATTAAGTGATATATTAAATTAATTAATAATAGTGAAGATTATTAATTTGTTTATGCTAGACTATGTATACTGTAAATGGTACTTTTACAGTATACCTGCACATGTCATACACAATACAAGATTATTTTATTTTATTATTTTATATTTTATTTATTTATAATCAGTAAAATGATTAATAATAAATACACTGGCGTTTTATCAATGTATTGTAAAATGTTTTATGGCGATTTATCAAACCATATCAATTATATCAAAAAATTTACGAGAGTTATTAAATTAGCATTTTACTATTATTATATATCAGTGAGCTACTTCAAATGTCCGCCAGGTGGCGCCACAGGACACAACAACTTCATGACTTGTGTTGATGGTTTGTTACGCTCACCTTATGTAGGCATCACTCGATACAGTTGCTGCCTATCGTTATTTCTAAAAAATGGTCTAAACAAAGCAAATCTTAAAGCATGTGGAGTAAAATGTTTACATTTGCATATAACTTTTTAACCATGATAGTATTTGAGTGTGTTGTTCGGCCAATAAATAAAAGAGGATGGCTAATATTATATCGTTACACAGTTGGAACAGAGCTATTATTGTGAAAACGTTTAAAAACAAACTTGTGCGTGTTTCAACCTGGCAACGATGAAAACAAAACAAAACAAAACAGAAAACGCATGGATGGCATCACGCCTATCAAGAAGATGAGTGACTGTTCTTGTTTATTATTGTGGGGACCATAGATGGTAAAAGTCACACACACGTACAATGTGGGGACCAGCCAGCAGTCCCCAAAAGGGAAAAATTGATTATTAAACATACCAAATTATACATTTTTTGAAAATGCATCAGCATTTTTTTTTTGCAAAAAGGTTTCTGTTAGGTTTTGTGTGTGTGTCTGTGTGTTATTTGCGCCCTCTTGCGGTAAATAAGCGAACTGCCGTTTGAGCCATCCGAGTCTCCGTACTAAAAACCTGCCTCCCTATGCTTTTATTCCTTCGCTCTTCTCTTCACGCCAAAAACACAGACCAGGCAGATGAATATACACGGCAAAACATCGGGTCTGATCACTGGCGTGTACGCCTGTGCAGGGCTTTGAACATCATGGGTACATGTGTCTTTCCTGCAGTGTGGCATGATCCTTTCATCAGCGTGCGTTTGTCTCCGAAAAATGAATTAGTCGCTGTTATCGGCAGAAAGAAATAACGGTATCTGCAAGCGACTCTGTTTTTATGTGGATATTATGCGCGCATTCAGTAAACTATCTGTTTTTCATACAGATGTCACATTTATGGCTGAACTGACAGTTCTTCACAAATAGACAGTCAGCCGAAGTGAATACAACAAAGATGCGTCTCTTATAGAAGAGGTTCTTGGCTTGCAAAGGATCGAGGTAAGAAATTGCGTGTTTTTGGGTATGGTTTGCAAATATGAAGCAAAATGCGTCTTTGCACGACTTGGTTTACACGATGCTCTTTGTTTCTCCGTATTTTACATGCTATCTTTATTGCCTGCCATCTTGAACAAGGCGTAGAGATACTCCACATGACATAGATGATGCTGGATGTACAATCTGAACTCTTGGTGTATTACAATATCTAGAAATAGTATTTTAATCAATGTGCATTTGATTTACTTCTTATGCAGATTCGTGCATAAGCTCGGAGGTGATGCTGTTTAAAGCGCTTGTGTAATGGTACCCACAGCGTCCATGGGCAGCAATATTTCCCAGCGTCTACAGATAGGTAGCTTGGCAGGACATGTGTTTCTTTGTGGCCGAAAAACATTTCTGTGCATCACTTTCTTTAATTCCTGTAGTGCATTATAAAGATATTTTTGTCTTATTTGTCTTCCTAAAATATATTATAAAAACTTGTGTGTTCTCGTTAATAACAAACCACATTGTAACACTTAGCTATCCATAATTATACATACCTAAGAATGAAATGCATTAAAGCACATATTAAACAATACAATTAATGCAGTAAAGTTGTGCTTTTTTTATTAAAACCGTGTTTAGTTAAAGTTAAATTGTATTAGAATTACATTACAATTATTTATGAAATGACAGAGTGGGTCACAGTATTTATTATAATGCGTTTAAAATACTTCCGTATACATTATATAGGCAGGCTTTGCACAAAGTGTTATCACTAAGCCAAAGCTTTCCTAATATGGTTTATAAGTCAAGGCTACTGTGGATAGAAATCCAGCAATCTTTTTCACAACCGTTCATAGGTGTTGCTTGTATTTAACATTTTCCTATTAACCTTTCGATAAGTAGATTATGGAAGAGGGCACAACATGTGCACTTATTTTTCACTCAGGGCAACTGCTGGTTATGGGGTCCAATTAGCATCCAGCTGTCTGCCTTATTTATATAATCAGTTATCATGGTAAATCATGGTAAATGGTAAAAAAAAGGCAGTTTGCCAATCTGTTTGTTGGATGTGTTATGTAATATTAGGTTGAAGGACTTTACGATTTTTTTATTTTCATTATGTTTTCAGAGTATTTATTATCCTGAATGTTCAAATTACTTAGCAATAACACAGACTGTGTTGTTAATAAGAAGCTGTTTTGCTCTTACAGTAATTCTGTGTTTTTAAAAGTATTTAAGCCCGCCTTTTATTTAATGACTTTAAATGGTAGAGAAACAATTAGTATTATTTATTTCATTTCCTAATTAAAACGATTAAAATTCAAATATAATGTTGATTATGACTTACACAGGGAAGTTCAAATTAGACAGAGACCATTTTTTCATTATTCTGAATTAATTCAAATGACTTTTTCTGTATGTATCTGTTTCTCTCATTCACTCGAGCACAATCTGTTTTTAAAGCCCTCTTTCTATACCAGGATATCTGAGAGCCTCTGGGACAGATTACTCATCGGTGCATTTTCTGTTTGTTTTAAACAGGAGTTGCTCTGTTTGGCTAATCTACATCCATCCACCAGAGATAAATGGTCTTTCAAGTCGCTGTGGACCACTGTTTAAATTTTGATAGGAAATTAAATATCTACGTGTCTGCAACACCTGGTGCTGTGGAATAGACGTCTACCGTAGTAGAAACTGGATTTAGGCACTGGATCACCGGTCATACAGATGAGGCACGTCTATAGAGCGAAACCATTGGGTGTTGGGATTTGTTGTCATGGGAACAGTAAGACCTGTGACACAAAGGTGGACTACCTTGTTTTGTACTCTGGCTTTGTTCAGTTTTTGTCTCGTCCTCAACAGTTCGTTTTTCCAAACCCTGAAAATACCAGGTCATTTATAATAACAGACATTCTGATAAAACACCAGTCATACCTTTGTGTTTAGAGTGTGGATGTGGGTTGAAGTTTATTTCTGTGGGACTGCAAGGGTATTTAGGTGAACGAGGATAAGCATGTTTAAGTCTATCCAGATGCCAACTTAGAGGTCCGTCCAAACGAAGCCTTCAGCTGCAGCAGTTTAATTTGTCTCTTGGCTCTGAGGAGAGTGAGCAGCTGGACTTGAGGCAGGCAGAAGCTGGGGCCGCGTTAGCTTGCACGCTAACCGTGCTGGAGTCCCGCCACCAAAGCTTTCCGTCAACTTGTTTGTGTGCAGAGATACGGACTGTGTTTTGAGACGGTACTGTCTGTAACGAGCCATATGGGGTTACGTTCTCCTCTGAATTAGCTTTCCGGTACTTCGTGAGTTTGATACAATACCGAAAGCTTGCAGTTACTCTGAAACCAGCAGACCGTGTCTAGCTTGAGTGAGCCTTAAATAATTTAATCACATTTTTTCCCATTGTGAAGATTAAGTGTTGTTTCACAGACACCTTGCATTGCTTGCATCATATCCTGATTTAAACAATCACTTTTCATCTTTCATTGCCCCCTTTTTCATCTCTTTCCTCCTATATTTTTTTATTTACACCTCTGTACTTTTTTGACCTAGTTATTTTAAGCTCGTTTGCACTTTATTTTGCGGTAGCATTTGACCTCACATCTTCAAAGTATAAACCTATCTTTAAATGATAACAAAAGGGGTCTAAAGCGCACAAAAATGGCTGTTTCGTGGCCCTGTGTCAGGTGATAAAGCTATTGTAGAGAAGGTAAAATACACCGCAGGACGTTCTAAGTGATGTTTACCCTACAGCTGTGAGTTGAATTTCCCTTGAAAAGTATAGACTACTCCTTCAAAGATTGAGAGTATAGCTGAGTGGGGCTTCAAGCAAGCAGAGTACTAGTCTGTATAATCTGAAATTGATGTCAAGTAATCATCTCACCGAACAGGTGCTGGCCAGAGATTTCCAACCAGAGGAGGACGGAGGCCTGCAAACCGAAAAGAAGCTTCTCTTTTAATGTGGAAAAATCTTCTTAAGTCACAGAATTTTAGGGGGATGTTTTCACAGTGTGGGCTTTAGCATCCTGCCACTCAGTATGAACCATCTCATTAAGATAATTTTAGTCTTTAGTGATTAGTGGGGGTTGTGTCATATCTGTGTTGTTTTGCTGAATCAGATTTTTTAACCCAGTTTGAGCTTGACAGCTTTAACTAGTCTAATGCCAAAACAGCTTGAAGCTTGAATAATGAAGGTTAAGCTTTGAATAATACGAGGAGAGTTTTTTTGTTTTGTTGTACATTTTGTAGCTTCCATTAGAGTAGTTTGTTGTTTTTATCTACTCAGGTAAAGTCAATTTGACCAATTTGACTTTTACAAAGTAATCAGTTACAAAAATGTATTTGTGCAGCAGGCAGTGTTCTCAGAACATTGGATAACGTTCTATAAAAGTTCCCTTAAAGGACAAAAAAAGTTTTTTTTAAACATTACATATCATATGTATTAAAAATGCTATTCTTAAGTAGTTAGTGGATGTTTTATAAATGTTAATGAATTTTTGAAAATTATGAAATAACATTCTTATAACCAAGCAAACATTAATAGAATGTTAAAAAAACTGGCCGTTTTAAATGTTGCAAGAACTTTCAAAATAACATTTTCAACGTTGTTACTTATTGGAAACATCACAGACACATTCTTGCAACCTAAAATTGTTAGCTGGGAGGAATTGCAAGAATAATTTGAGGAAAAACCAGTTGTGATGGTTTTTCCTGAACACTTCTCAGTTTCCCATTAGTCAGGCAAGAAAGCTCCACCTCTAAACTCACACCATTGGCTGAGCCAGTGTTTCTGTCTGTTTCTATGCTCCAAACAGAACAATGCTTTGATAGCACCACAGACCCACAGCGTTTACACTTTTTGTGAAAATAAACCTATGAGTGGATTATTTAAAGTTGTTGCTGCAATTAAGCTAGACATTTTAACATAAGAGGAATTGAACATTTAATGTTTACCTTACAAAATATTGATTTTTGAGGATAGAGCACATTTAGGCTACCAGACAATGTCAATACAGCACTATTTCCAGCTATCTTACAGGAGAGGCAGAAAGGAAACATGCCATTAGCTTTGATTAACGAAGGTCTCCTTGGTCCAGATCCATACAGTATATTCCTATATTGAACATCTAAGTCTTGGTCTGATTCATCATGTTGTACACTGTCTTATTGTCTCCTCCTCACAATCGGTTCTAAGCATTGTTATCATTAAGAGTGGCACTCAAATGAAGAGTGATCACCTCCACTCTTCCTCCACTCTTCCTCCACTCACCCCTCCTGTGAGCTTTTAAAGGGACAGTTCATCCAAAATGAACGATTGTTTCTATGAACTTACCCTCATGTTATTACAAACCTATACAACTTTTCCTTAGTGAAACACGGAAGGAGATATCAAGGAGAAGGCGTTCCTTTTCGCTGTATGGAAAAACGTTGTGGTCCACAAAATAGAAGACTTTCTATTTTTTGGTGTACTGTCCCTTTAACAATGTGACATGATCTTTACATTAGGGAAAGTGTTCTGGGCAGTGGAATGCACTGTATGTTGTTAGAGCTGTGGAGTGCAGGTTTAGGCATAAGTGCCAGTGTAAGGTGAGTGATGTCGTGTCCACAGGGAGGCTGGTATTCAGGGTAATGAAATGGCAGCCAGAGGCCAGAGAGCTCTGCTCTCATCACCTGCTGCCATGACTGTTCAGCAAATTTTAAAGTGCACTGATATGACATGTCATGACCCTGAACCTCAACCTACAGTCATGTGGTTGTCATGGTCATTAAGTGGATGCAATAACCCAGCTCTGTTTGTCATCCATTTGTAAGTGCATCCATTTGTAAATTGATTTAGTAGTAAACAGATTAATTTAGTAGTAAAATAGATTTACAAAGTGACATGCAAGTGCAAGTCATGGTTCACAGCTGTGATATAACTGAAGCCCATTGGCTGTTTTAAAAATTGGGATGAACCACAAATGAGAAACATCTGAGATGTAGGGGACACAAGTTTCTGTTTCCATTTGTTCTCATTGCTGTCTTGAAGAACAATTAAGATATTACAGAGATCTCATCAGTAATGTTTCTTTGTAATGGAATGAAGACTGCACTCAGCATTCTACAACAAATTATTTATTTAGTAAATTAATGTAATTATTTGTATTTGTCAGTTTATTTTGTCATCCTGGGTGTTCGCTGCAAAAAGATATAATTATATTAGCTTATATTCACACCTTACCAGTGAACACATGCTTGATGTGTATTTATATTTATCATCAATATTATAGCAATTATAATATATATATATATATATATATAAATATATATATATATATATATGTGTGTGTGTGTGTATATATGTATATATATATATTGAATGATTTATAGGATGCATGGCTCTGACAATTTATTCTTAAGACCTATTAACAACATTATATTACATTATATAACATTATAAACACCAGCTACTAATACAATAACTTAGTAGTTTTACAGACGTTACAAAGTAAAACATTGGGGAAAAAACCCTATTCATTATTTTCCCCTTTGCACTGAACTGATCATTTGTACTGATTATAGAGCTGCTGACAGCCGCAGTCTCTCATGTGCATGATGAAGTTGCTTGTCTTTAGAGTGGCTCATTTCATGGTGACACCCTATTAAAGATGCTCTTGCTTTTAAACATCAAAGTCAGGGCCTGATTGGTGTCTCCAGGCCTAATTAATTTCTCTCAGCAGCTGAATGGCTTGAATTCCATGTCAAGTCTTAGCATGTTGTTTGAAAATGAGCCTGTTAAGAAAGTGTGAGTCCTTCTGTCATGAGAATAAGAGAGGAGCTCTGAGGAACACCTCAGTCTTCACAAGAAACGTGTTTTCATCTACTGTATTTTGAATGAGAGCAGGGAGGGGGCTGTAGGGCTTTTTATTCTTGGAAGAAAACCAAAAGCGTAAAATACTTTCGGAAAAAAAAGACACAGCTGCTTTGGTTTGCCCAAGTGTGAAAAGTTTTGTTTGTTGTTATAAATGATACAAAAAAGACAGAACACGCAGGTTAAAGGTTTTACCTTAAATTTTTAATGTTAATAGAATTTGGCCAGTATTATCTGTATCAGGGTCCGCGTGCCCATTAAATCTCATATTTACATCTACATTTAGCAAGGCAGTTTGTAAATAGATGACTAATGCGTCTTTTGTGAACTGCAGGCATTAATGTCAATTTAAATTATGGAGAAACTGAAGAGGCCGCCCACCTAAGTTCCCCGGAACTGTTCGGTCTGTCCATTTTAATATTGCAATTATATACGAGAGTTAAAATTGTCTGTGCATGTGTGTGCCGAAGAGAGGGAGAGCGGCAGAGTGATTAATACATTGTTAGAAACAGCTTTAGGCTGTGGGAAATGAGTGAATCTGTCATTTCCTGATGCAGATGTGATTTCTGAAGCACAGGATGCCAGATGTTTCTTTATTGAGTCACTCTCGCTGGGCTTCACCTGCTTTTGTCATTTTTACATTTTCAATTTAACTGCTGCTTTGTATAGTTTCACAATACAGTTCCCATAGTTATTTTGAAATTTTAAATCATGAATAATGGCTGTGACTAACTATTTACTGTTTAGTGCATGTAAAAAAGATGCTTGATATTATTTTTATGGTCACAATGCCCTAATCATGTCCATATTCTTCACTACAGTAGCATTTTTTTACATTACAATAGCTTTAAACTCTAAACAACACCATAAGAAAAGCAGTATAAATAGATTTTCTTCAAACAGTTGCTGTAAACTGCAGACATTGTTTGATCTATTTTTTTGTTTAGTTAGGGTTTTATTGTTTAGTGAATGTTTGTTTGAAGGCCAACATGAATAATGTATGCAAACTGAGAAAGTGCCAGTTTGGTGTGTTGGTTATAAAAAATTAAGCATAGAGATGCAGTACGTGTTTTGTTGCCAGTTTATTTGCCTTGTTGTAATATTGAAACATTGTATTCTTCATCAGTTTGTTTATGACATAGATGTGATGTAAAATAATAGTAAAATATATCAGTATATATAAAATAATAACTTTAATTTCTGTCTTTTTTGTCTGGGATAGGTTTGAGAGATGCCAGTTAGTTTTGTAGTTGCTAGGTTTGCTAAAGTGATTGCTGTTTATTAATTGTGCCTAATATGGAGCAATATTTAATTCAGAGACTTGATTTATTGAGACTAAATTGGCAACTTCTGGAGTGTTTGAAAATGTAACCTAATTAACATTGACATTTTGAACAGTGGCTTTGAGAACCAGAGCAAGCAGAGTGAGTCTCTCTTTGAGAGTATAAATAATACTGCAGTTAAGTGGATATATATATGAAATTAATGGGCATAATCCTGTAGAATGTGTTCAGAGCATCTGGATGTGTTTTTCCATTTATTGAAAAATTGATTAGGCAGCATTGAAAAAAGGGGTTTATTGCTATTACCTCATTAATTCATAATCTTACTGTCATTCTATCAAACTTTTCCTCAGACTGAAAGTTTACATTTAGCTGGTAAGATGTGAGAAATATAAACGTGCCTTTTTTAAAGGCTTTGTAATTTCTGACAGGGAAGAAACAGAGCTGTTCTATGTGTGGTAATAACATTTTTGGAGAAAGGCTTTTTGCTCAAAAATTTGCTGGGGGGGGTTTCTTCTACAAGGCCCTTGAAGCTCTGATAAATATTTCAGTGGTCATGGTATTGGAAGCGTACAAAATATTCTTTGAGACAAACTCGCAAGTCAGCGAGTATGCTTACCCATTCTAGTTCACTGCAGAGACTCGAGTTTTAAGAAAGAACTTCTGATGACAGCCAAGAATCAGGAAAGAAGTTTGCAAATGCGATTTTCAGAATATGTATAATAGATCAATGGCGTAGTAACTGGCGTAGGACTGACCTCAGTCTTATTGGGTTAGTGTTATATCGATGTCCTAAATTAAGGGCCATTATTGCGCTGAAGCATCCACCCACTCTGCAGCTCCTGGGACAAACGCACACTGCAGTGTCTGCATCTCCGTTGCATTGTCCTGCGTTTAACCTGAAAGATCACAGGAAATGCAATAATTAAAGGGAACTCTGAGTGAGTCTCAATCGCATTAGATTGGATCAGCTTTGACTAGAATGATTTCTTGTCTTTTGTTGGAACATAGAGCTGCTTCTTCTCTGCTTTACAGTTTGGAGTTAGCAGGATGTCTGAGTTCTTAGCATTGAAGATACAGTAGGCAAACAGTACAGTACAGTACCCAGATAACATACTGTACCTGCTAAGATTTCATTAAACATTCGGCAGACGCTTTTATCCAAAGTGAATTTCAGTGCATTCAAGACAGGCATGTTGTCAATTTGTGTTTATTGGGAACCAAACCCATGATTTTGGCACTGCAGACACCATGTTCTACCATGTTATAAATTAAGCTACAGGAACTCTGTATTGTATAGTTGATCTCAAGCTTTTTCACTTCAAGGCCCCCCACTTTCCACAATGTTATTTGAAGACCCCCATTTTCTTTACAATATAATATGCTAGAGCTTGGCATAACTAGAAAGATGTATATTTGTTTATATAAAAAAATATCGTTTATTGTATATATAAAAGAAATATCTGTGTTTGCTTATTTTAATTCTTGTTTTGTCTTGTTTAAAAGTTGTCTTATTTAAAAAAGGAATTTTGAGACCCCGTATATGGTTCAGAAACACTGCTGTACATATCTACAGAATTCTTACTATATCCGTTTTTTTTTACATTTATATTTGGCAGATGCTTTTATCCAAAGCGACTTACAGTGAATTCAAGGTTTACATTTTTATCAGTACTTGTGTTCCCTGGGATCGAACCCACAACCTTTGTGCTGCTAATGCAATGCTCTACCAGTTGAGCTACAGGAACACCAGTAACAAAGTCTTCATTGAATTCAGTACACAGCCATACTGTAGTCTCTTTCTTCTGTTTTCATCTTCCTCATGTTCTTTAACATCTTGCTCCTCAGTTTCCTCCTTGTCACAGTCCTCCCTCCCATCTTGTCCACTTCTTATTTCATATATTACCTTTTCTGCCTCTCAGTAGCTCTGTATTTTTGGCTGACGGTTCGCATGTCTGTGACTGCTGGTGTGATTCATTATGGGGGTTGGTGAGTGTTGAGCAATTCCCTTAAGGAGCAGAAACCAGGCTGAGCCGTGTGAATTGTGTCAAACCGTGTTGTTTTCTCCCTGGTGTTGATGGTGGTTATTGCAGAGGGTCACACGTGTTAGGTGGGGTAGCGGATGGAGGGGGCAGGTGTGCTGGAGTTATCAGCCCAGTCCCTGCAGGTGATGAGCGATCAGTATATCCCATGTCTCTTCGCCCACACGTTCAGCCTGTGCGACGGAGCTAGAAAGCTGCTGAGCTGGGGCCCCCCACCCATCTTAACTGCCGCGGGGGAGTTTTCACCAGCTGGCCATGTGTGAAATCAAGAGGCTTTCCCATCCAGTTACGTCCAGCGATCGCGGCGGGAGAGTGCGAGAGGGAGAAATTAGCCGCGGGTTTTAGCTTGAGGCTGCAGCGCGTTGCTGCGTAAACTCATGTGCCATTGGCCTCTGACACGTCTGGTTGATTGGAAAAAGCCATCAACGTTGTAATTGCTCACAGCAAGATTTGGACAACCAATTCAGTGTTTTCTTGTTTATCCCAATTAAAGCTGGAGAAAGCCGCAGTTTCGCAGTTGTTGTGCAAATTGCATCGCCAAAAACAGATTCGACGTTACAAGCGGTTGATGAGGTTTTGAAGGTGACCTTTGTTATCGGTGATACAGAGAAACAATTTAACTAGGGTCAGTTCAGCTAAATTGCATATGATTAATAATTGCTATGGACCCGGACGGTATGAAACAACCATAGCCTATAATTATAGCAAAATGTGTCAAAACCCTGGTGTGAATCAAAATCAATTAAAGTGCTGGTGAGAATATAGATTGTGTGTAGTCAACTAATTAACCCGTGACCAAAATGGGTTGCAGGTTTATTTTGACAGGTCTGCACACAGCAAGGACAACAACGCTAAATTGCAAATAATACAACACAACTATCTATATATTGCATGTAAATAGAACTGTAAAATAAAGTCTTTTGAACTTTCAAAAGAAGAAGAAAACACCTCCCACATATTTTTTGATTAATGTCAGAAGTGCATATCCAAACAAACTCTACTGTACTTTGGCACAAAAGTATCTGTCACTTGAAAGAAAGAAGCTAGCCAAATGAGACAGATGGCGACATGGAGAGGCTACGTGACATGCCCTCACCCTCAAAACTTGTAATATTAATACATTTCAGTGTTAGCCCAAAGACATTTCTTTGGTTTTGCATAATAAACAATTTTGATGCTGTATGCGGTTGCTGCATGAAGTCCAGTATAAAATTTGGGCCTGAAATGAAACCAGTTGAGAGTCACTGTTTTAAGTGCTTTTGTGGCATCTAAGCCCACAGAAATCATTAGCACAGAATAGAAAAGCTACTCTGACATAGTATTAGCATAATTAGTGTTTATTTAAACAGTAATTGTCTGTCGCAATAGAGTACATCTAAACATAATAATCCAGTTTAGCTTCTTTTCGAAGCTAATTCTGCCTTTGGAATTGACTTTTTTTGTATTGGTCTCATCCATTACATTTACATTTGTGCATTTGGCAAGTTTGTATTCAAAGGAACTTACAGTGCAAATGACAAATACTGTACATTTATATTAGTATGCGTGTTCTATAGAAATCAAACCTAAAACGCAAGGCTGTAGCAGTTAAGCTACAGGAACAGTGAAAGCACATCAGTGTGGTCTAATTCTCTTTGTTTTCATTTGTAGGTGATATTTATAAATCCAGTCCAGGAGGGTCCACCAGACAGGGGAGGTGACGTTGACCGGATGCGTGTAGAGGAGGGTGCCGTGTGGCTTTGACCATGAGCCGGCTGATGTTGGGCCGGACCCTGGAGCGGATCTGCAAGGCTGTGCTGTTGCTCTGCCTGGTGCACTTCCTTATAATGATGATCCTCTACTTTGATGTCTACAGCCAGCGCTTTGACATCTTCAGTCGCTTCAACAATGGCCGTGGAGCTAACAGCTCGAGAGGACCCCACCACTACTACTATAACTTCTCAAGGCCCAACACCACCTTCGCAAGCTACCTGGCTACAGCTGACCATCTTCTGCCCAGCGCCAGGCCAGAGGCAAACCAGACACCACCCACTCCTAAGCCTTTACCACCATGTCCAGAGATGCCTCCTGGTCTGGGTAGGCTTTTTAAAGGGATAGATCACCTAAAAATGAAAATTCCTTCATTTTCTCACCTTTGTCCCATTTCTAACCTGTATGACTTCTGAGGAACACAAAATATTTTTGTAGTAGTACAGTGGTAACCAAACAACAGTGGCACCCTCTGACTTCCATTGTATGGACATTTCTCAAAAAAATAATCTTTTGTGTTTCCCAGAAAAAAAGACATATGTTTAGAATGACATGATGGGTGAGTAAATGATCATTTTTAGATGAACTGTTGTTAAAATATGTATGAGCAATATAAAAATCATATTGCATTTGAAATTGAAATCACAATATTGTACAGGCATAATGAGCGCCATGTTAAATACAGAAATATCTGACATGCACGCTCAGGATGATTATAATTGCTGGCCAGGCAGCTCCCTGTGACACACACTGCTGTGTTATCTGTGACAGCTAGGGACTGTAGGAAGCTGTTGGCAAAGAACTAGATCAGCCTTTCTTATTGGAACTTCATAAAAAGTAAGAACCAAATCGCTTGCGTAACTACAGCGTTCAAACGCTCAATTATGCAAGAGAATAAAACACGTAGGAGACGCTACAACATGGAAGTCGCCCAAGCCTCAAAACTCTCAATTAGTGCCCTGAATGGCCGCAAACCAGGAAGCAAAAGTTGAGTGGTGCGTTACAAGGGGACATGTAGGCTGGGCCCTGGCCACTATTCCCCATTTTAGAGCCATAATGGATTCTCTGCAGACTCCAATTATTGTAAAAGCCAATGTCTCGCTCTGTTTTCAGAGCTGACCGGAGAGTTAAAATAGATTTAACGTCAGCGTACTCTTTTCAGCACACTTATATTTTATCCGCTGAGCTGCTGTGTTAAGGGCCCCTTACACTGTGTGATGCTGTGCGTGACGTGTGTAGGGACAATGACCTCGTTTGAGTGACTAATAAGACTGTACCCATTTACTATCTCATTACTATGCCGATCTTTCCTTGTTCGCCGCAGAATAAGATAAATGGGAAAAGGAGAGAGCTGCTTCATGGTACGTCTGCCACGGTGAAGGAATGCGGGTTATGCAACAGCCAAGCAGAGCTCAGTTATAGGAATTAACACCTCTTCTTTAGTAATTTACTCCATCAGCATGAGGATTTGAAAAAAGTCTTGTTAATTACAATATCGTTGCAGTACATTTTCCTGCTCAGAACAGGGCCAACCTTCATAATGAATGTGCTGCAGTGATATTTGATATGCCTGCGAGCAGCAGGCCTCGGCCACCCATATCCTTCTAATGAGTTTAAAGCTGAGGTCTTGAGGGAATTGAGCTAGTTGAGTTGTGTCATGTGACTCGTGTGCTGTCTGTCCGCTCAGGGGTCTCACTTTCTCGCTCTCTCTGTTTTCATCTCCTGTTATTCAAACCCTCTTGAGTAATGACAGAAACCCAAGCTGGCCAGAACTTGTTATTTTTGAGCTCCGGGTCTAAAATACTAAGAGAATTTGATAGATGTCTTTAGGGCTCTTTCTAACACCACCCAGAGGAAAGCTGTATTGCACTTTGATGAGCTCATGGAGTTTTTGTGTATGTTTCGTGCAAGTATCAGCTTTGTTTCAGTAGTTTCTCTAAATAATTGTTTGGGAGTATTGTATATATGTGATATATATTTGGTGACTTGCAGTAAGAGAACACTAAAGGTATAAAATTCCTGTGAATAGCATTTATTTTTTATTACTAAGACAATTTGATGAGAAATATTGAAGTTCTTATTGAAAATTTCAGACTTTCAATAGCAGACTTTAGTATCTTGGCAAATCTGAGCACATTTCGTGACATTTTTGAGATCTGTTGGTCTTGAAGCACGAATAGGATTACTTGGTCTTTCTGAGGTAAAATTTTTGACAAACAGGGGACTTACTGTATGCAAATGTCTTAATTTACTCTATATTGAATCTCTTTTTAAGATTCAATGTATTGAATTGCTGTATTAGAAAAACGTTAGGATATTTTCATAGGCTTTGCTTTATCCATAAAGTTGAATGCTGAGTGGAATCTGTCATTATCTTGAACTGTAAGTGCCAATATTCAGATGAAACCAGCCTACAGTATTCTCACTTGTCCCAGCTTTTTTTCCTCTTCCCTTCTTGCTGCTTGTGGAAACACAAAGGACGCTGTGTCGACCACTGATGTCAAAGAAAGCCAGTGTTTTCAGTGCTGTTGCTTTTAATGCGCGAAACAGGCTGTTTATGAGAGCGTCCCGGCGTCTGGATGTCAAAACCGCGTTTCAGTCTGTCGTTGGCAGAGCTGCTTAGTCAATATGCCAATGTAATGAGTATTTGATGTTCTTTGTCAAGGCGAGACAAGTGCCCTCCTTAGTCAGCACTTTCATCTTTAGCGATTAGAAAACCGTAAACGTTTTGAAAAAGCATCTCGATTGAGACTTCTGAAGCTATCGAGCCATTATTAGCCCAAAGAGATTTTCTAAATGAACATTGATTGCGTTTGACGCACCCTTTCCATCATTTGATTTGCAGGCGTTGACCTGTTGATCTTAGTTTAGAGTCTTCAGTTTTACAGATGCACGTAGAAGCAGGCGTTTCGAGCGAGGTTTGCAAACGCTGGTCCCAGGTGTGCGCAGACATGGATCTTATTGCGGTGCAGACCCGCAGGGAGAAGCCAGGGTCTGTGGTAGATCGCATCCCATCTGGCAGGTGCAGCTCGTGGCTGATGATGACTCACTGGTTCCGCCGTTCTGCAGGGAAGCTGCAATAGACTGTCAGCCACCACACAAACGGCAGGAGGCCTTCTGTGTTATAATCACCCGCACACAATAAATCAATGTTTTCCAACCAGTTTTGTCTTATGTAACACCACAGCTCAATCATTTACGACCTCTTTTATAAACACCAACATAAATATGTTCCTTTACGATGATATCATACTGTATACTTCATTCGGCACTGTTATAACTTATATTAATGATGATTCACAACTAAAATAAATGCACATCACCAGGTTGGGAATCACTGCAATAAATGAATCCCAACAAATCA
>JAZGTK010003052.1:18296-28806 GCA_036877625.1 Ambastaia sidthimunki | reverse complement strand
TGGCGCCCCCTGGGGAGGCGCGCCCCACACTTTGAAAACCCCTGTAATAATGAATTCGTCATCAGCACACACACACAGAGCTCATGAATCCAGTGTCTGATGTGATGACATCTCCAGCCGCTTCTCTTCCAGCAGCAGCGCGGACTGTGACGCGCGGAACGACGCGTGTTTGTGCGCGGCTGATAATCTCATCTCTGCCGCCATCATGAACACACAGCGCAGCAGCCGGACGCCGGAAACAACACACTTTCATAATAAAAGCCACCAAACGTCACTWKTTCACCCATAATCTCATGCTGAATTATGCACGTATTTCATTCAGCGTGTTGTTCAAACGAGCGTCTTTAACTGGTTTAGTCAAACATGCTTTTGTTCTGTAATAATTGAATGAGACGCCACACAGTGGCAGTCCAGCAGATGGCGCATATTGCGTTAGTTACACAGTTAAAATGGTTACGATGGATGAATTAGGACGGATTAATTCTGTATAACAACCTTTTGTGATATAGTAAAAAGTTCAACTAAAGTATTGTATAAATAGTACTAAATATACAACAATTATTATACAAATTGTTTTGTAATGCACTATTTAGACTTTTTTAGTATTTAAAAGTGAAGGAGTTGTGTTCTGATTAAATATAAATGACATTTATGACATCTTCTTAATTATTACCAAGACGAGTCAAATCAATGCGAGTGTTCTGAATTCCTCGTGACAATGAATAATGATGGAGATACTAACTGAACGTTTTGTACTCCACGTAGATCCTAAACCATTGAAATTAATTTTTACCTAAAACTCCCTCGTTTACTTCAATGTGGTTATAAGGCAGTTCTAAAATGATTTTTTTTAAAATTTTGTAAATGATAAATGTTATAAACCGTATTAGTTATAAACCGTATAACCTCACCCTAACCAATTGTGTTAACACTCTATGCATTTTTACAGTTCAAAAACTTTATTTACCACATTTTTATAGCGTTTTTTCACATGAAGACTTCCCTTCATTTGTAAAAACGAAGGTATTGCTTAGATTTGTCAGGTAGGCCTGTAGATTTGTCCCTTAACCTAACCTTTAACTAATTCAAACCCTAACCCTAAAACCAAGTCTCAACCCTCAAACAGCCCTTTAAAGGAAATTAAGAAAGTGAGGACCGGCCAAAATGTCGGCAACTTTTTCTGAATTTAATGATATATTAACAAGTTTGTAAATGAGGTCTGTCGGAGCTGTAACGTCACTGTGGACGTTACGGGGGCGTGGCCACGTCTCTTCTTCCGGGGGCGTGACTAATTAATATTAGTCACATTTACTGGAGCAGAAATCGGCTTATAATCTGTGTATGATGAGCGGCGTTACAGCTTTCGGTAAAGCGCTGGTCATTATCACCGGCGCATCTAGAGGCTTCGGTCGGGCTTTGGCTCTGGAGATCGCGGCTCATCTGAATGACGGTTCGGTTCTGATTCTGGCGGCCCGATCGGATGACAGACTGCAGGAGCTGAAGGCGCGTTTGTCCCGCGGCGGGTCGGGACTGATCGTGCGCTGCGTGGCGGCTGATTTAGGGCGTAAAGAAGGTGTGGAGCGCGTGATTGCAGAAAGCAGAGAGATCTCGTGCACGGATATCCATCATCTGCTGCTATTCAATAATGCAGGTGATCGTGTATCTTTAACCTCTTCATTTAATGTGTCTTGTTAAAGCCTTACAACATGTACCACAGTCGTTTCTGCCAAAACACCAGGTTAGGTACAATATAACATAACATGGTATTGGATCCACTGACTTCAGAACGCATCCTCAGTTTTGTGTTCGGGACTCGTGGTATTAACATGTGTTTGTACTCACTGCACATAAATCGGCTGTGTGAGGTTGTTAGTGTTTGTGATGTGTGCAGGTTCTCTGGGTGATGTCTCACGTTATGCTCGTGATTTCACGGATATGGATGAGGTGGACGCGTTTCTGTCGCTGAACGTCAGTTCTGCGCTCTGTCTGACCGCTGGCGTTCTGCAGGCGGTGCCGCGGCGCGTCGGTTTGACGCGCGTCGTCATCAACATCAGCTCGCTGTGCGCGATCAAACCCTTCCCGTCCTGGACTCTGTACTGCACAGGCAAAGCGGCCCGAGAAATGATGTTTCGCGTGCTGGCAGAAGAAGAACCGGACCTCAGAGTCCTCAGCTATGCGCCAGGTACAAAATCAGAGCCGCATTCATTATTTACTGCGCTTGGACTTCAGCATAGACTTTAACTGTCTGTTTAAACAAATGTTTTTATAACATTTATTATTACATTTTTTGTTAAATGTTTATTGATTAAATGTTTGTATAACACAAAGTTCACTTACAAATGCTTTCCAGAGAAAAAATGTGTAACTAGGAATTTATAAAATGACCAAACTGAAGCTTTGGTTTGCATTTGTTCCAAATCATCTATACAGTACCTACCATTTTATTGCCATTATTCATCTTGTGCTTGCAAAATGAAGAAATTGGGTTTCTTACCAGGGTTTAAAAAATTAACACCCACTAGCCACTTACTTTTTCTAAATTATGTTCACTCGTTAATTTCATGGTATCGCTCATGTAAGCCAAATCTGCGCAGTTTTGACGCAAATGCTCAAATCGTGAGTCATCATGGCCATAATGCGCAGCATCTGCGCATATCTGGCTTACTTGAACACATTCGTCACTACGCAAAAAAACAGCGCGCTAGACTCAACTCAGCGTTAGAGCATGTTTAAGATTAAACATTATAATGTGACGATATTTACCCGAGGTTACAAACCCCAGCGTAAAAATAAAAGACACCACAAACAGCGAATGAAAAGAAGAGAAGCAGAAGTTTTAATACGATTGGCTCGTCTATGACTCGACAAATCAGATAATGTCTGTTGATTTGCTTACCTAAAGTCATTTTTTGGTGATAAAGATGAAAGAGCAAGAGAAGAGATTGCGGGAAGACAGCATTTTGTTTGAATAATATGAAATTTGGATTTTACAATACATATTAATAAAATATGTAATACATGTTGACAAAATAAAGATGTGACATAGTTAATATGGGTATTTTCTTTCACTCATTTTTGGCTAGCAGAAGTTCTGAATGGCCGGTAACTTCAAAATTTAGTAGCCAAATTGGCTGGGGAATGAAAAAGTTCATTTCAAACCCTGTTTCTTACCCAACGGCAACATGAGAGGTTTTCATACAAATGCATAGTTATTGTGTAATGCTTATGTTTAGAAGTGTTATGTTTAACCCTAAATGTGAGACTGTCCATAATGATGCTGAAATGTTTCTTCAGGGCCTCTGGACACAGACATGCAGGCGCAGGCGAGACACAACACTGCAGATGGCAGCTTGAGAAGTTTGTACAGCCTCATGCATGAACAGGGTCAGCTGCTCACCTGCCAGGTGTCTGTCAGCAAACTGCTGAGGGTTCTGCTGGAGGGCAGCTATTCCTCTGGAGCACATCTGGACTTCTATGATTTATAGGATTTATGCTTTATGACACCCATTGATTTTCTTCTGGAGTCGATAGATTCTCGATCATTTGATTATTGGTCAGGTCAGTTGCAGATGCATGTGTAGGGCTGTGATTGTTAACTATGAAACACACCTTGTGCTTTTTTGCTGTTTGTTAATGGGAACATGTCCCAGAGTGACCTCAGGGTGGAGAGATCTTCACTCAGATCATAACATTATCTGGTTACCTGTTGTTCTGTTTATCATTGTTCTATCAGAATCAGTTGTTTTTGTTTTCGGTGTTTTTTTTAATGATTTTTTTTTTAAAATAATAATCGTCTTTTGTAATTTATTTCATAGGAATAAATATTTTCTTCAGTAATTGTGTTTTCTGTGCATTTACCATGTAGCATTATGACCTCAGAAATAAGTCAGGTTGATTTTCCTGAAGAAAAGCTGCATTTGAAGGTCTGTCAATGGAGAACTATAACTTCTGGTGGCGGTATGATGCAGTTATAGCGTCTACCAGCAGAGGTCATTGCCCTGATCCTGACCACTGAAACAGCCACGTGGACCCGATCACTGACAGAGTTACCCTGAGACCGTCTGTTTGGCTGAAGAGTGGTCATGGACACCAGTTTCAAAGTTTTGCAACTTTGTTTAGTGACGCAGGTTGAACAAAAAAGACACATTTTAGCTGTAAATTGCTTAGATTTGATTGGTTTTCACATGATGTCCTGAGCCTGCAGCAGAAGACTGTGGCATGTGTAGTAGTTTCTGCTGTGACTCATGTCATGTTGAGTTTCTGCAGCATCTCTGGACGCTTCTGTGTCTTTTCTCCTTCCACACGTCTACTGTAAACAGTTTGAAGAGAAGTCTGCGGAACATGCGCGACTGTTTGGAGAGATGGAACTTTTTCCACATATTAATCACCATCAGAAGCGTTAGGTTTTACAGTCTATAAACAAATTCAGGTTCTAGAGCTGCTTTTAGTTCTGAAAGGGCAACATCTGTTTTTTAATGTGTTTTTCTCACAGTCAAATGTTGTGGCACTTTTTCTTCAGCTGTTTCATAACTCGCATTGTACCATCATAAGAGTGTAAGCCTGAAGTGTTTTACTGAAACTGTCTGGCAGTAAAGCTTGAACTCTGTGAAATTTCAGCCCACGGCTCTCGTGATGAGCAGGCGCAGCTGACAGACAAAAATACCCACAGCTGGCAGAGGTCACAAATGTCTTGTGCATGCCAGTAACGGCAGCTCTCATTGGTTTATCTGCGGTTTTCCAGGACAGACAGCAGCACCTCCAGTGCAGGAGAAGGTCTGACATCAAGAAAGGAGTATGTCTATTTTTGGCCAGTGGAGAGGGAGTGGACAAGCGGGATAGGAAGGTAAGTCCTGGGAATAGTGATCAGCAGTAGCCGTGGCAGCAGCAGCTTGAGTCAGGATGACCGTGGAGAAGATGATGGATCCCGTGGAAGTGTTTGCAGCTGGGGAGAAGGGCCGGGGACTCCGCATTACCAAAGAGATGTCTGCAGGAGAAGTCGTGTTTGCGGAGGCGAGCTTCGCTGCTGTCGTGTTTGACAGGTAAACTTGCGGTGGACATAATGTTGAGTTGTCTGATCGGGAGCAGGTGGATTAACAGCTGGTCATGTCATCAATGACAGATGATAACTAAGTGCTGCCATTTTGGGTCACCAGCTTCTCTGTGTGTGTTTGCATTTCATTAAGTAACTATAAATGTGTTAATGTCGGTGACTAAACACCAGACACCTAACACAGCTTATGTTATTTGTGATCACAATCACAACAGTCACATCAACAATTCAAAGTGCAGATCCAGAGATAAACACATGATTAAGATGATGTGATTTATAATGTGCTGATGTTCATGCGATAGCACGTCATTGTCACAGAGTGAGCGGGATGTACATCTGCTGTTCTGCAGTAAATCAATAACATCACAGCAGATGGTGATATCACAACACAATTAATGACTCACTTCACTGTGTGTGATTCACTTCAGCAAGATTCTGCATGTGTTGCCTCAGTCAGTCTGTAGATGTTTGCAGACTGATGCTTTGAAGAAGTGAAGGGGAACCAGAGATAATGTTTCAGTAGGATCAGAGATGTTTAGATGTTTGCCAGTCCATCAGAAACACACTGTCCAACCTCTGACATGTAGCAGTTGTGGGGGGTGTTCTACGATCATGTGATAGATCACCGTTTCACCTCCATAAAAAGTCAACAAGCTCTGCTGTCGTCTGCCAGCTCAGCGACCTCCACACCTTCAGCCCACGCACACAATCAAACACAGTGTCTGGATGAATTACACAACAACACGAGTTCACCTGAGAAGAGGCATTGAGCTCTGACTTTATAAAGGGAGAAAGAGAGATAGTGAAAAACAGGGAGCGAGAGACATGCTGTCTGTGACAGTGACTGCGGTGTCGTTTTAAAACAGACCACGATGTCAGTCACATGAGGGAATATTTTTGCAAAGTGTGAACGTTTCCTTGCCTTTACAGTCGAAGTTTGAATTATATCTAAACTCATATTTATTTTAAATGTAGTACATTTATAAAACTCTTTTATTTAGGCATTTAGAGTTGTCTTAATGTCAGCTGTTGTATATTTGCCTCACAATATGGCTGATTATTTGAACGTGGGGTCTGTTCTTATATCACACTAATCATGCTGAACTGATCTGGGAATGTCATAACTCTGGGGTCACATACAGATTTATATAAACATACAGCAGAACTATAAGGGTGCAGTAGGTTTACTGGACAAAAATCATCTCTGTTAAACTCATCAGTTAACTTTAGTTTAACTTCTGGAAAGGTTTCAGGCTAAAACTCTAATACATGTCATGCAGTAAATGAATTTACACAACGGATTAGTTCCATCATGACCATAAAGGTGTCATATATGAAGGATGATCCACTATCTGCCATCTGTGGACACATCAACCCATAAAACAACATGAACAGACATGAAATGGTTATTTTTTTAGCATGTAAAGTCACATGAAGTGTGAGTCTGACACCTGTACACCTGCTCTGTCAGTCTGTCTCTGCAGGTGTGTCACAGCTGTTTCAGGAGACAGTCAAACCCTCACCGCTGCGCTCAGTGCAAATTCGCCCACTACTGCGATCGCACGTGCCAGCACGCCGCCTGGGACGAACACAAGCAGGAATGTTCTGCCATTAAAAAGCTAGGAAAGGCACCCAATGAGAACGTGCGGTGAGTAACATCATGTGACCAGAGTTCATCTCAGGAAAACCATGTAATCTGAATTAAAAGAATGCTGAACTTCTGTTCAGGGTGTGAGGCAAAGTGTCGTCTTTAACGCTGAATTATTTGTTGTAACTTTTTAAATGAAATGTAATGTTAAGGCACAAATGTCATCTTTTCCAGAAAATGACGATGCTGCTGCTTGAAACAACTAAACATCCATTTATTAAAGATCAGAGTTCTAACACTCTTTTAAACTGATCTAGACTGGCGGCTCGTATCATGTGGCGTATACAGAAAGACACTGGTCTGGTCTCAGATGCTCAGCTCACCACTCTGGACCTGCTGGAGGATCATCTGTCCAAAATGTCTCCCGAGGTCCTGAAGGAGCTTAAAGCTGACGTGCAAAACTTTTTTCATTACTGGCCCAAAAAGAACAAAGCGGTTGGAGAAGATTACGTGGCTCATATCTTGGGTGTGGTAGGTGTCGTTTCAATTGTTATGCTTGAAATATCACAACAGCTTGTAATTTAGATGAGAAAGACGTTTCTCCTTCCTCAGATCAACTGTAACGGGTTCACGCTGAGTGATCAGAGGGGTCTCCAGGCTGTGGGGGTGGGGATCTTCCCAAATCTCTGTCTGGTGAACCACGACTGCTGGCCGAACTGCACTGTGATTCTGAACCACGGAAAGTGAGTGTAAGATCCTTCAGAACTTTGATCTGCTCCACAGAGAGCTGCTTTCTTTCTGCTGGACGGCTTAATGCTGATATTGTCTGAAAATAAAGTTTGTGGAGAAACACATAAATATACAGTCTGAATTAAGTTCTTATGGGTGTACTGATTTAGCACAGACCTGTGAAATTTTAAGCAATCAGAACAAAAGCTGAGTGTTCAAATTTTTGGTTCACAAGATCATCTCTCTGTCTTTAAATATCCAGTGAGTGTTTTTGTCTTCTAGTCAAACCGCTCTGGATGCCACATTTCACTCTAAGAGAAGGTAAAGACTAACATCTGACCTTTGACCTCGCTGTACTGACTGCATCATCTGTCTCGTGTCCATAAAAGTGAATTTTAATGATACCCTTTGTATTTATTCTTCTACAATTGCATCTTGTATCATTGCATTAAGCTGGTCTCTGCTTCTCTACCTCATAACTTTGCATAACATATTTTTCTTCAGGGTGTTCAGTAAAAAGTTTTTAAAACATCTTAAAATATTTTTCAGACTCGGTTTATCATGGTGTTGCATTTAAATAAATATGCTGTGTCATTAAATCTTTTAATAACATGTGTGCATTATATGTGCATTGTATGTGTGTTTTATAGGCTTGTAACCTCCATATAATGCTTCAGTTTTGCGAGCATGAATATTCAACAGCAGAAATGTTCTGCTCTGAACCTGAAACATTTCTCTTGATCAAACAGTTTCTCAGTGTTGTCACATACTACATAATCTAAAACATCCTTCTTTTATCATAAATTAAACAATTCAAATAAATAATTGTTTAATCATTAACATGCATGAATATAATGACAGACTACATGGAATATTTGTACTTTCATCAAATTAATTTCCCTGCTGAAACCAGTCCAAGATGGTTTGCTGGTCTTAGACCAGCTAACCAATCATCACCTCCTCATCTGCCCAGATGAGTCTGACTGTTTCTGTTTGTGTGGACAGTGTCTGTCCTGTAAGTGTGCCGGTTCTGTTCATCTGGAGTAATTCTCTGCTGCTCTGCTGCTCTCAGGATCGAGCTGAGGGCTCTGGAGAAGATCTCTGAGGGGGAGGAGTTGACCATCAGCTACGTGGATTTCCTAAACGTGTCAAAAGACCGTCAGTGTTTGCTGAAGCAGCAGTATTACTTTGACTGCACGTGTGAACACTGTTCTCACGGAATCAAAGACGATCCGATGACGGCAGTCAAAGAGACGAATGGACAAAAGGTTTGGGTTCTTTTCAATTCATTTTCTTTAACCCTCATGTCATTCTAAACCCGTGAAACACAGAAAGTGAATATCTGCAGAGTCCTGGTCACTCTTGTTTATATAATGAAAGTGAAGGACACTTAGGCTGCCTTAATGCAAAAAGAAGTGTTTCACGTGACCGATGTTTAGCATTTCAAACGTACTGAAGCCATGAACGTTTGTCTGGAGTGCCACCCTTGGGTCATGAAAAGTGTGTGCAGTTAATTCAATTTCTGTCAGGGATTTCAGGAGGAAGGACTCAATTGCAGAGTGAGTGAACATCGATTTATTGACAACACACAAAAATACATAAGGGTAGTGAGGTGCACAGGTGTGACAACAGCAGGAACACAGAAACAACCTGGGGAAGACCACTGGAACGGTTTCAGACCAGCATACTGGAGCAGCAGAGAGAGGCAAAACCAGGCAGATGGTGAGGACCGAGCAAGCTAAGCTCAGGTACTTGTTAGACCGCAGACTCTGGGCAAAGGGAACCAGTGGGCAGAGACAGGTCAAGAACACTAACACCACAAGACAAAACAAGGCTCCACAAGAACAGTTACTTTAAAGTAAGCAGGACAATAATCCAAAAACAAAACAAAGAGACAAGTCAAAAAGGAGCAAGACTAGAACATAATACACAAGACTTGACAAAGACTAAGGCACAAGACTGACTGGACAAGAGGGAAGACATACTCAGCCACATCCACAGAAACAGTGAGGGTGAAAATGAAAACGAACCAGCAAGAACAAGAGTAACTATAAATAAAGAGGAAAAGCACACGAGGAACAGGTGAGGGCAATTAACTAACTAACAAGGACTAACAAGACGGTAAGGAAAGGAGGAAACAAGGAGGAGCCAAAAAAGTACATGGTAGACAAACAAAGCCATGTGGTGACAAGACACGAAACAAAACACTGTCAGGGCAGAACCCTGACAATTTCAGTTCAATTTTAATCATAAAGAGCTTTTTACAATGTCACATGGTTTCAAAGCAGATTTACATTGAATGAAAAATAAAACACAGAAAACAGAAAAAATGATCAAACATGTACAACACAGAATACACTGTATTAATGCTAATTTTCTATTGGTCATTATAGGATATATATAACGAATTAGGGATACTAAGATTATAATTGTTTATGAATATAAATTTAACTCAACACGTTTGAATAAATGGACATGCATTAGAAATAGCTGTCACTGCATGTGAAGGCTCTTACCTCTCTCAGTGCTCTATGTATTAGACAGTTACTAAAACAGTATGGACTTCTGAGACTGTGTGACACATTTAATCAATTAACATGATAGATGACAGGTACCATTTTAATCAAGATATACTGTTCTAGTTTACATGGACATGACGAAGAAGATCAAATTTTATAGGACAGGGGTATAAGAGATTTACAACAATACCATCATTTCATAATTCAGACTTAGTGTGGAGCCAGTACATCTGTTTTATGGGAAGTGTGGTTTACCTTCCTAATAATCTCTTAAAGGAATTTGAGTTATAAATCCATAGAACTATGTGTAGTCTAGATTAGAGAGATTTGTCTTTAATCTAGATTTAAATTGACATAGTGTCTTAGACAACACTGGTGAAGAGTTTGGAAAGGATCTACCACCTGTGCTTGGTTTTGAAATTCAGGGTATTTTCAACTGGCAGTGAATGTGAAGGACTGTAATAAGAGAGTAGCATGCTGAGATAGTGAGGAGTTAAATCTTTCAGCTTCTTGTAGGTGATCAGCAGGATTTTAAAGTTTATATGATATTTGATAGACAGTCAGTGCAGTGATGACACAACTGGGCTAATATGGTCGTACTTGTTCATTCTCATAAGAACTCTG
>JAZGTK010003052.1:0-18246 GCA_036877625.1 Ambastaia sidthimunki | reverse complement strand
GCATGAATAAACTTTTCTGTGTTTGACAGAGAGCATGTGTCGTAGTTTTAATATATTTTAAGAATGAAAAAATGCAGTTTTACAAACATTGAAAATGTGGCTTTCAAAGGACTATCAGATACTCAGATAAGACACTCAGCAGGCCTTATAGAGCATCTATTAAGAGTAAGACAATATTCTAGGTTGTTCTGTGTTTGATGAATTTATGTGTCTGGTTTGAGCCCTGTGGCACTCCTTACTGGACTTGCAATTTCATTTCCATTTATGCCAACATCATTTTTTAAGCCTGGAAATCTTTGCAGATACCGTTTCTTTTTGGAAAAGAAAATCTGTGAGAACACCTTCTCAAGTTTTTTTTTTCTTTTTGAGTCTATATTGGTAATAAATGCTAAATCTTTGTGCCAGAGAACAATAATACACGAGGTTCAGAAAACACTGGGCTGTTTAACTAGAACTTACTAATGATAAGATGATTACACTTGAATGATGTTATTTTTTAATGTTGTTATTTATTAGCCATCTGCTGAAGTGGTAAAGGAAGTGACTGATTTCAGCCTTCAGATCCTGATGAAGATTGAAGAAGCTCGAACTGAAGGAAACTTTCCTGAGGTGATACTAAGACATACTGAAGAACATCATACAGAATAATCTAATCATGTGATGTCAAGAGTGAGATTTCATAGGTGAACTGTCACCTCTAATGTAAAGAAAACACATTAGTTTAAATCAAAACGGTCCAGTAAAGATTCAAGTCCTTCAACATTGATTTCCAAGACAAGTAAAAATCAATAAAAAATCAAGTAAAAAACTGTTTAAAAATTAATGTTTGTATTTAAAAATCACATGAAATGGCTTGTCAACCAAAAACCTCTAATTTTACCTTCTTGTGCTGATGTGCTAATATATTAAGGAAGATTGACTTCAGAAACCAATAGTCTTTAGTTTACTAACATAACAAGGTAAAACAATTAATTGCTTCTTGCTGTAGATCAGCCAAGTTCATGATCAGTTTGCCTATAGAGGTTCACATCACTGAGAGCAGACGATTCATTCCTGATCTTCATAATCTTCTGCTGAAGGTTATTAAACTCTGTCGCGAGTGTCTGGAGAAACAGGAGCCTGTGTTTGGAGATACAAACCTGCATCTGCTGCGAGTCCTCAGCACAGCCAGTGAAGTTCTGAGCTTCATGCAGCAGTTTCAGGAGGCGTCAGGATACTTGCTGAGGATGGTGGAGGGCTACTCGTGAGTGTGTGTATGTGTGTGTATAGAGGATAACAAAAAAGAGGTCATGCTAGCTCTTAAATCTGTAATTCAGGTAATCTGGTAATTTATTCTTTAATTCTAGTCTGAAAATGAATCTGTGAAACAAATCTTTATATTTCCTGTCTTAGGAAGCTCTACCATCCCAGCAACGCCCAGCTGGGCATGGCAATCATGAGGTCAGGGGTCACACACTGGCATGCAGGGTTAATAGAGGTCGGTCACGGTCTGATCTGTAAAGCTTTTGGGATCCTCATGATTACTCATGGACCACATCACCCCATCACCAAAGATCTAGAGGTAAAGCAGCACCCATATTAATCATCATACACAGATGAAAGTTCAGATACAGGCCATACAGATGTACATTATGAGATTCATGTCTTCAGCAATGCCTCAGAGAAGGTACACGGGGCCATCGCCTACCTATGTTCAGAAGCTCCCTCAGGAGAGATCCAGCTTGCCTTTCTTCTAGCTCAATCTCGTGTTGCCCCACGAAAGAAACTTTGGATGGAAAGTTGTACAGTAGTTGGAACAAATTGGCGGAAGCAGCCACCCAAGATAGTGAGCACCTACAGAGAAGCAGAGATTGTCATTCTGAGCAGAGCACAAATAGATAGTTTCCAGGAAGACTACAAGCTGTAAAAATCTAGCAAGCCAGTTCACGCTAACCGCCAATAACTTTGCCTTTTTCCTGAATTTAAACCAGAGAAACAACTCATCTGAGTTGGAGGATGATTGAGACGAGTATAGAAGCCCTTGACCCAGTAATGGTACAGCCAACCACCCAAGCACCCAGCTACTTGTTAAGGACACTCAACTCCACCACGCAGGACCTGAGCTCTGCAAGAGGGCATGGATCCTGAGGGGCCAGGAAACCATAAGAAAGGCATCAACGGACATGCCTTAAGTGCTGATAGTGGAGGTTAAATTCAGCAAATGGTTGACCTACCCCCTCTGACACTCAGATTGTTCAAGCAGGAATGGAATGTTTTGGGTTATTCTTTGTAAAGATAGGATGTCAAACAGAACAAATATGGGGTGTCCTGTTCAAGCCTCTTATTCAATAAAACTTCACTTTTAATCTAATCTAAGCAACAGTGAAAACACATCAGAATGGTTTATTCAAGTTCAAGTTTATTTATAAAGCACTTTTCAAAACGGTACATTGTTGCAAAGCAGCTGTACAAATGACGTGTTTAAATTTGTGTTTTCAGGCCATGCGGATGCAGACAGAACTGGAGCTGCGTTTGTTTAAACAGAATAAAGATGAATATGAGAACATGAGAGAGGTTATGCTCAGAAACAAACCTGTGACTGCCACTGGAGAACAAGTACAAATCAAAGCAACTTCATAGACCTTCAGATATCTTCTGATGTCATCAACAACATCATCAAAGTAACATCAGAGTAACAGAAATGTGCTTCAGTCTGCCTGTTTTACTCTGTGTAATAAAGGCATTTTGAATGGAGGAGATCATTTTGTTTAGACTAAACCCGGTTAACACAGGAAAATAATTTGCATACTGTTGTATATTTTCAAATAAACAACACTTCTGATTATCCAATTCTCTTGTTTATCAGCCATCAGAGCTCAACAGAAGAGCCGTGCAAATTTAATGACACGCTGACAGTAGGACATGAATAAAACAGATGGACAGATGGTTGTCTAACCGTGTGAAACACTGTAAAAAAAATTGAATCAATTAAGTTACTGTGCTGTTGTAGAAAAATGAAATCTGTAAAAAATGGGGGCGGAGTAACAAATGAGTGACAAACGTGACTTCATCTACAGCTGCAACTGTAAAACTCTAACTATCCCCAAATAAAAATGATTTGAATGGCTGTACATAAACCAATGAAAAACATTCTTTACAAACCACAAGCCTGGTATATCAACTTCATTTAAAATGTGGTTACTGAATCCAATTCCCAGTCAAGTAGGAACAACATCTATTGATAAAGATTATGTTCCAAAAACGTGGTTCATGTGATACAGACCAGAATCTCTCCAGAATCTGACACTTCACTACAAGAACCATGACATGTAACCAACTCCACTGTGCTCAGGACTGTCAGATGGGAGAAGATGGGACTGTAATAAATGGAAACAAGGAAAGTGAAAACAAGATGGCTTCAATGTTGAGCTTCACTTATCACAGAACAGTCTTGTTTTCTTAAAGGAACAGTGTTTACATTATCTTAGCACACCTCTTAATGAAAACATTGAGAAAGAAAATTGAGGGTAAAGTTCTGTGTTCATGTTACTCTAAAAGCAGTGGGTGCGATGACTGTGTTTAAATGAACTAACACTGACTATTGTAATGCAAATAAAGAAGTTTAAATTAAACATTCAGAGATAAACATGAGATAAACGTGAACGCGCGGGATACACACACGACTGTACGTGCCGCGTCTGCGTGATGACGTTCTGTTTCCACCGCCGACCAATCAGAAATGCGCTGTGTGCCTGAAGCGATTCAATTTAATTTCAATATAGTTTTACAAGTGAAAATCATTTAAATATTTAACTATTATAGTTTTCCAAGTAATTCTTTTAGAAGTGAATACATTCTTCATGTAGCGTGATGTAATGTTTCGTTTTAGTTGTCCAGGAAACATAAATTGTTCGTTTAATCTCTATTGTGTTGTTAAACTGTTTGTTTCCTCAAGGAAGTTACTTGTTAGAGTTGCTGTCAGTGATGTTGCAGAGAAACACAGATTGTGAGTATGTGCTTGTTTAACAGCTGTAAAATATACTGTTTAACAATCATTAGTTACAAATACTGTTCTAGAGCACCACGGTGTCAATCAAAGTGTGAACATTTGTGTGTGTGTCAATGTTTGTGTTATAACCATTTGTGCAACTTTATGCTTTTATGGAAAAAAAATTTTCAGCTGGAACAGAAAAGCTGGCACTAGCTTAAGAGATTGTATTATTGTACCTCTCGTTTAGGATTAAGGTCCTATCCAGTGAAAATGAAGGACATGTCATGTGTATACAATCTTAGTTTGAGTTCATGATGTGTATGCAAACGGCAAGTATATTTGAGTCCAACTATGTACTATTTTTGATTACTCATGTCAGGAGCATTTTGTGATGGCTCATCACACAGTAGATTCATTGAAATGAGGCTGCGGAACATCAGACAGAAAGATTCAACAGAGCCACCGGATCTATCATTTAAAACATCGTCATTGTCAACAGCAAGTCCAGATGAAACAGTGCCGGGTGATTGGCTGACCCTGATAAAGAGGATGTGACCTTCATCAGACAATTCATTATCAATAAAGATTGCAATTGAGCAAACCTTCTGTTACGAAGGAGATGGATAATGAAAAAATCACCAACTGTGTGGGAATTCTTTAAGGAATATCCCAGATTTCTGGACATGCCAGCTTTGGTAGTACACATGCTTAACAAAGGTGCAAAGACCTTTACACAAAGCTTGCGTTGCATTATTTTCGTATTAATATTTCTTTGTTTCTGCTTTATGCACAGAAGGTGGACAGTGAATTTTCTGGTTTACAGATGGGAAAGAAGATTTCTATATTAGAAAGTGGGAAGGAGCCATTATTTTGAAACTGAAGAAAAAGAAGAAAATGGACATAAAGCTGACAATCAGCTCAATGGAACTTCAATGGAATGCTTCTTTGTGGCATTCACACACATTTGGTATACATGGAAGAACAGCATTTAAATTTTAATATTTATTTATGCTATGAAGGTTTCACTTCAAATAAAAGTTTGTTTTAAATAATCTTTTTGCATGTGATCTGCATTTTACATCACAAGATGAGCTGTTACAGCATGTTGAAGATTTTGATTTATCTTCTACCAGACACATCTGCAGAAATCAAAAGTATGATTCTCTTCTGCTCGCTGTTGAAAACTTGACTTGTGCTCTAGACAAACGTTTCAAATTCTACTGGCTGTGCAAACTTAAGTATTCCTACCAGCTGTCTTCCCATTTTTCATTTTGTAAGTACATAAATGACCTACATCTGTCCCAGTCCTCTTGCAAACGATCAAAGGTTATGCAATTGATCGCAAAATTGCAGTCTTGTGTCTAACTGAAACACGCATGTATACATGTCCAAAGTGTTTTGAAATGTAGCTGTTAAAACAAGACAGTTGATTTGGCATTTATTCTTTCCGATAATCAAGACCTAATGTTAATTTGTAGTCAAATAGTTGCACATATCATAGTTATGTACTATGACTGTAAGTGTTTGATTGTTCCAGGAGATCCTCATTCACGCTGATGAACAGAAGCTCTTCCAAAAAGCCTCTGAACAGATGTCTGTTGACATCCAGCCCTTTCACTGCTTCCTAATGTGTTGAATTACTGGGAGCTTCCTCAATAGAGAGTGATAAAGAACAATGTAATTGAACATTTAAATGTTATATTTGCTGCAATACATATATTTTGCATATATTTTTACACATATCATATATGCTTGGCATAGATTCTTCATCTGAAACTGCCTATTAAAGGGTTTCTGTCCTGTCAAACACATCATTTAGAAGATGAAAACAAATCATAAGCAAACCTTTTTCTGGGTCTTTATCTCAGGAAAAAATCTGACACAGGACACTTTCCATTTGCTCTCCATTTAATCTCACTGCTGTTTTGGAGAAATTGAGATATTAACGAGATCTCATCTGTGATTTTCACTGTCCTTTAATAACATATTTTTGTAAAATGTTATACATGACATAACACTGTAACAAAAACATTTTTGTTAAGCCATAATGATAATTTAATTACTTTGGTTAATGCTGGACAAAAATGTTGTTTTCTGTTCTTCGAATCCGATCATTGTAGACTTTTCAATATCTTGAACAGTGACAGAAACCATCTTAAACTTTTAGCATTTAGCCCTAAAAGGAACCAAAGATAAAAGTAGTAAATACTTAAAACCCAGGAAATAGAAAAAATAAATATCAAGATTTTAAAATAGATAATGAATACTCATACAATGCAAGTGAGAGAGTTATTTACAGATTGGTTGCTATCTGTAGGTTCGATCCAGTGCCAGCAGGTAGCAACTGAAGTGCCCTTGAGCAAGACACCAAACCTATGGAGAATTTACACGGCTATGGAGAAACACAAATGTTTTCGGTAAAGATGTGCTTTCAAAAGATGACACGTTTAATAATTGAATGGTATAAGAAAATATTTTGTGTGCCTTTTCATTTTGACAATCCGTTTTCTCTTAACATTTACTGGTTATTACTTTTCTCTGAAAACAGACACAAAAGTAACAAGAGTGCAAAAGAGAGAAGAGTGACATGGTCCCTGAGTTAAGCTTGAACTAGCAACACGGAAGCGCTGCGTCTGTTAAGGTGGAACGGATAGTGCCAATAAGAGTCTAGGAAATAGGAACTGGATTCAGTCCTGTGCACTCTCCTTTGTGCATTACCCTAAATCTGCAGATACAACTGAGAAAATTAGCTTACCTTCTAAAAAGAAAAACTTTACAGGAATAAACTAGAGCTCTTTATAAAAGAATCTTCATAAAAACTGAACGCTTTGATGTTGTTCATGACTCATATAACATCACTGCAGCGGAGACCATGGACAAACGTATGCGAAATTTAGCACTTTAGATTTTACTGACCAAATATGATGTTGATCTGATTACATTTCTTCTAGGAGTTTGTTAAAGTTTGAAATGGCAAAATCTGCACAAAAATTGCAGAGAAAACTCAAAATGGCTGACCTCCTGCTGATTTTAGGCCCGAGAGACCTTTATGTAACTGTTGGGATGATACATGCCTCCCAAATTAGGTGGCGCCTCTATAAAACCTGAAACCTATATGTCTACTGTTGTGATTCAGGTGCAGCGTTTGTTGGATAATCATAAAAACTACACTATACAGTATGTTACATAGTTGAACATGATATGGTTATATGGTGTTTGTGAGGGGGACACCGTTGCATAACAGCAGAGTATGCCAGAGACAGTAAACAGACGTACGTGACAGGCTAGCGGTGATTGTTGGAAAACAACGTGGGAAAATCAATAAAAGCAAATTAAACCAATACTAGAGAAATTAGATCAATACTAAAATAATTAGATGAATGCAGATGAATTGCTACATTTTACACTGTGTGATCTTTACGCAGTTCCTTTCTTCAAAAAGCCTTATTAAAGAAACATCAAGCAACCCTAACTGAACATGTCATTTAGATGTGATTTTATAATAAAGCACAATCCCTCAGAATTATTGCTTGATTAAACCAATTTTTTATTACAGGTTGTACAAAAAACTATTTCATAACATGCTGTTACCTTCCTGAATAAAACTGTAGACAATAAACATTGTCATACAAAACAATTTGCAATCTGCATATGTGAATAAATGAGGGTAAATACAGCCCAATCAAGAGTGTTACTGATGTACTCTGTGATGTACACACTCTTACTTGAACATTTCGCAATGCAAGTTCACAAACTCTGCTATCAGCATATCTTGTTGGGCAAATATGTAAATATTTTTTGTTGAGGACAAACTGTACCCACCCTCTCTAATGTAACATGACCTTTGTCCGAATCCTGAGTCTGTATATCTGGACCCTTCACACAGATCACACACTTTACCATGATTCATGACAGTTTGTTTGTGTTTCTGCTGCTGTGTGGAATGGAAGCTGGCCATGGCAGTAAAGTTTTAGTGATGCCAGGCGAGTTCAGCCACTGGCACAACATGCGAGCGATCGTTGACGCACTGGTGGATCGAAACCACAGTGTGACGGTTTTGGTCAGTTCTTCCTCTCCCTCTGTACCGTACACGAAGAAAGAGAGGTTTCGTTTCAATGTGTTTGAAGTCAATATGGAGAAGGAACAGGCCAGGGCAGTGTGGCGTGAATTTATCAACCTCTGGATGAATAACACACCCTCCGTATACGAGAAAGTCTTCACGGTCTGGCGCATGATGTCGGATTTCATGGCACTCGCCTATGATATGTGCTATGGGATGTTTCACAATGAAGATCTGTTGCGTACGCTTAGGGAATCTCGTTTTGATGTGCTTCTGTCTGATCCCATGATGCCGTGCACTGACCTGATGGCGCAGACGCTGGACGTACCGCACGTGCTGTCGCTGCGCTTTACCTTCGCCTACAGTTTCGAGCGGATTTGCGGACAGTTGCCCACGACGCCCTCTTTTGTTCCTGCTGTTGGTGTGAATGAGCACCTCACCGATCACATGAGCTTCACAGAGAGAGTGGAAAACATGATCCTCTACATCTTCCACACCACCATATTCAAACTGAACACAAAGTTTAATTTTGATGCGCTTTACACTGACATAAAGGGTAATTCATGTGTTTTGTCACCAGTTACTCCTGACAATACATTAGTGAGTGTCTAACAAGTACAGTACCCACCTGTCTGTCTGTCTGCAATACAGCAGACATCTGCACTGCCACTATTGCACGCCAGGTGGAAATTGTTACAGTTACAGCCACGTGAACTTCATGAGACTGCAAATATGCAAATGATATGCATATTGTAATTTAATATAGAATTCATTTACATTTAAATGGCTACAGAGGCAGAAAACCAGTTTGGTATTATTAATGTGTGAACATGCCACAAAGACACCATTTTGGGGCAAAGGGGGGGGGGGGTCCTACACAGCATAAGAGAGGCATAATAAATTATTATATAGTAAACAACTAATACAATACTGTTTTACTGTCTTTGAGACAGAAACTGCAAACAGGACCACAAAAGCGGATAATTTAAGGCTGCAATTACACTGTCACAAAAATCTTATTTTTTTCTTTAAATCTTACACGAATCAGATATTGTGGCACATTATTCAACACAAAAAACGGCACCGATTTTTTTTACATCTGACCACTTCCAAATGTACGGAGCCCCGCTGATGTCATGATGGGAAATATTTTTAGACTGAACATTTGCGTTCCCTCGCAAAACTTTTTGTATTCCTCGCAATACAATTGTTTTATTCCTTCGCAATATCCACTTGGGCTCCTTAGTTTCAGGCCCCATGTACGGAACCAGCCGCTCTTTCTGAAAGCAGCCGCTCGTGCAATTCCGGTGCGCGGCTTTTACACACTTAGCGTAATAACACCGAACGCGGAAAGCGCGCTCCCGCGAGCTCCTACCTAACCAAAGCAACGCATCTTTTATATAAACTGATCATATTGATGAACTTTTATATGTGAATCAATCAATATAATTTAACCAGGAGGCTATTTTGAGGAGTCTAATTAATTCTACTGTACATCTTTTGAGTAATTACTCACAAGATATGTCAGTATCATTGAACAAAAACGTTTTTTTTGATTCATTATTAAAGGGACATCAGTGATATTAGTGAGTTTTGTCAACTACCAATTTGAAATGTCCCTTTAATAATAAATCAAAAAACCGTTTTGGTTCAATTATATTAACAGATCTTGTGACTTTGAAGATGAATTACTTTAAAATTGTACAGTAAAATAAAATGATCTTTATTGTGCGCATAGAGGCGTTCACTGTGAGAAGATATCAGTGAGGTCTGTCATCTACCAATTTAAAATGCTGCTTTAATAATTAATCAAAAAACAGTTTTTGCATTGTATTGCGAGGGAATACAAAAAGTTTTGCGAGGGAACGCAAATGTTCAGTCTAAAAATATTTCCCACCATGACCCTAGCGGGGCTCCGTACAAATGTGAATTTCAATCAGATACAATAGTGATATGTGGACATCTTACCTGTGCGTAAAGACCTATATCTGAGTCCTGCTAGCAATGACGTCACCGTTCTGCGACGGATGGACGCATGCGCGCCGCTTTTTCCTTCATCACGCAACGCGCGGAGGTTATAAGAGAAGTTGAGATTTTTTCATCTCGTTGCGGCATGGAGCGGGCAAAAAAGTATAATACAAGTATAATACAAAAAGTATTTCAGCTCTGTATATATGTATTTGTTTATCAAAAGTTAAGTAGAAAAAGTTTAAACGTTTGTTGTTACTGTAATGTAAATATTATACAACAGGTGTAAGATGTAAAGCAACGGTGTGACTCAAATATTTCAAACACGGATATCAAGGCAATAAGTATTAAACAAGTTAAATAGAAAACTGAAAATCTATTGAACCTAAAAGTTCTGTTACTATAGCGTAAACACAACAGGTGAATTCAAGTTATAAGAACTCAGATAACAAGACAAATTGGATAAGGTGAAATATTGGATCTGTGCATTGTGCTTTAAAGTGTAAACACAGCTTGAGAAATGTCTCAGTGGTTTTGTGTCTATACAATTATTGTTGGCTAGAATGTTTCGGTGGTTTACTCAGGAACTTTTGTGTGTGTCACAGGTAAACCCACGTCAATGTGTGAGACTATGGGAAACGCTGACATCTGGTTAATCAGAACTTACTGGGATTTTGAGTATCCGCGACCACTAATGCCTAATTTTAAATTTGTTGGAGGGTTACACTGCAAACCTGCCAAGCCTCTGCCAAAGGTACGAATTCTGCTGAAGCATCTGTTCTAAAGGTAGAAATACTTAGACACCTCATGATTTGATATTAATTCAGTTAATTAAACTGGACGATATTTTACACATAAATGATTTTATTTCTGTCATTTACCCAACCTCATGTCATTCCAGACCTATATAACTTTTTTCTTTGGTGAAACACAAAAGAAGATATTTTGAGAAATGTTTCAGTGGTTTTGTACTGTACAATGGAAGTTTTTGGGTGCCACTGTTCAAAATATCTTCAGTGTTCCTCAGAAGCAAAAGTCATAGAGGTTTAAAATGACATGATGGAAGATTTTTCTTCCATCATGATGCAATTGCGAAATTAATTGTTTTGTAACAACATCAATGAATTTTGTATAAATTACTTATTTGAAATTATACATTGTTGTGCTTTGTGCATTGAGATGATTTTTGTAAATGTACATGTTTTCTAATGTTGTACAGTGTCTGTGAACTGTATGCATGTCTTCTTCTGTTAGGAACTGGAGGAATTTGTCCAGAGCTCAGGGGATTTTGGCATTGTCGTGTTTTCATTGGGATCTATGGTCAGTAACTTGACAATGGACAGAACAAACATGATTGCGTCTGCTCTCGGGCAGATCCCGCAAAAGGTGTGTAACAGTCACACTTTCAGCCATCTTTATTCCTGAAGTGTTTTTCCCATTCGTTTTCTTCATAGGGATTTTCAAAACAAATCTTCTAAAAGTCTTCTTAGATTCTAAGAAGACTTAAGACTTCTGAGATTGAAGAGACATTCAGAGATATTCAGAATCACAGAGATCAGGACGTTTCATTGTACAGTTCTTATTAAATGAAACAAGCTGCACCAAAAACAGCGGAAGATTTCCAGTGTGGTAAAGTTGTAGCAGAGTAGAATGTTACGGGTCTCAGTGAATAATCACTTAAATAATACATTTCATTGTTTCCTTTCATACAGTTCTCAGGAGTGAAAAGGTTTAGCTATGCCATGTAAACATTTTATTTGATCAAGTCTGTTGGCAATAATCACATTATTTATATGTAAATATAGCCATTGATTGTACAGTATTTTGGTGCTCATTTATTTTAGCAGTAAGACATACATTGAATGTCGCTTACGATAATGTATACGCAAAGAAAGACACTGTTGTCTTTCTGTTGCCACTTATAACGAGACCAAAGGTCCAAAAATAAAAAGTCACTCAACTATCACCAGTAGTTATTGAGTTTTCCACTGAAAAGCCATTGCTGCCTACTGAAGGGTGTGACTTCAGTCACTTTTATCCACGCAGCGGTTGACTAGTGCAATCTGGTGCTTTTGAATCAGAGTCTGCAAATATGTTTTACTTTACTTACGATCAATTGCAGATAGATTTATGCTTACAGACAGTATCCTCTGTTCTCCGCTGGATAAGTGGATGCAAAAAGACTACAAACAAAGCAAAGTTGGTTCTGATCGATTAGTTTGGTTATCGGCATTTTGTAGATCTGACTCGGGCTTGAACTGATGTGGTAAAACCTTATTAACTGTCTTTATAATTGCTTCAGAAGCTGAAATTCACAATTGTGGTAAAGGGCCTAACATTTCTGCCACATGCTTGAGATATTCTGCCAGTCACAAGGTGCTGTGTCAGCTGACCAATCAGAGTATGCTATACACAAAATAATGGTATTTGAAAAAAGCTCAATATGACCCCTTTACATGAATGTATTTCATTACAGTCATGAATAGAACCACAAAAAAACAAGACAGGAAGACAATGAAAAAATAAAGTTCATGAACTATCCTATCAGATATGAGGGGGAAGGAAAATTCATGTGTGACTCAATTTATCAGTTCATCAAAGAAACCAACAGTTGCACCGTTAAACAGTTTTTGCTGCCTTCAATTTTTGGGTTCAATCAAATTGGTTGTACAAGTCATTTCAACTTACACCTTTAAATTTTGATTGATAGAAAAAAAAAAATTGCTTATTCAAAATTCAGCTTATTTTGATGAGTTAACGAAATGTAAAAACATAGGCTGACTTAGTGATCACATCATTTTTACAGTGTGTAGTCAATAAACCGACTACTTAGGTGTTAGTATCCACAGTGCCTTAGAGAACCTCTTAATAAGTTCCCCATGTGTGCATCTGGGCAGGTTGTTTGGCGTTACAGTGGGAAAACCCCAAAAACTTTGGCCCCCAACACAAAACTCTATGACTGGATCCCACAGAATGATTTACTTGGTAAGGAAGTGTTGCCATATTTTTATTACATCTTTGCATTACAAATGTCAACTAATGTTGGATAGATGAAGACTTTCCTTTCATCTAATAGGTCATCCAAAAACGAAGGCCTTTATTACTCACGGTGGAACAAATGGACTGTATGAGGCTATTTATCATGGAGTCCCTATGGTGGGTTTACCACTGTTTGCTGACCAGCCTGACAACCTCGTCCATATGAAAACCAAAGGGGCTGCTGTTATGCTTGACGTCAACACAATGGTGTCCAATGACCTGGTGGATGCTCTCAAGACTGTCATAAATAATCCAACGTAAGCCAAAGCCTTTTGAGATAAGTATAAAGAAAAGGTTCAGATTCAGTATTCCAACTTTCTAAATGAGTCTAGCAATAGCAACCTCGCATTGAAGGCATAAGAGCCCGCCCTGCCCTCAGAGCACTGCGACGCCTCGCCTCCTCTAACATACGAACGCAAACATAGTTAGACAGGCGAGCAGGACTGCCTGTCATTGCAGTGATTACATGAACATTTCATAGTGCTGCGTCTTCCACAGAAGATACATATTTATATAAATATACGTTTAGACCACTTTACTTAGTGATTGCTATGAGGATGTTTATACCAACAACGTAAACCAAAAACGTTTCTTCAAAAATAAAACAGTTTTTCACAAATGTCTCTGTACAAACCGCTGCACATTCGTTTAATAGTATGTTTCGCTGTATTAATGTTTTCTGAAGGTACAAGGAGAGCATCATGAAGCTCTCCAGAATTCACCACGACCAGCCGATGAAGCCTCTCGACCGGGCGCTGTTCTGGATCGAGTTTGTCATGCGGAATAAAGGAGCGAGACACCTGCGGGTTCAAGCCCATGAACTGACCTGGTATCAGTACTACCTCTTGGATGTAGTGGCCTTTTTACTGGCAATAGTCTCATTGATCATGTTAATTTTCATCAAAACGTGCTGTTTCCTGTTCCGCAAGTGTTGCAGAGGAACTGCTCCTGAGCGCAAGGCAGAAAAGAATAAAAAAGAGTGAATTGACCCGTACGTGCCTGCAGTTGACTGAACGTATCACAGAGATGGTGTGATATGTTGATTGTTTAGTGTGCATTTTGTGTATACTTTAAACTATCCTGAGAAGCTCTTGAAATGAGATTTTATAAAATATTAAATACATTTTTAAAATAATTAATTTCATTAATTCAAAGGGTTTGACATTCACTTATATTCTTTGACACCAGACATGCATATTTGTTTTGTTCTAAAAGAACCAGTGAATGGAACCATGAACATGAGGAACTGTTGTGTTGTGCAGCGCAACCCAATCACTGTATGATATCCGAGCGTTAATACTGTTGCTCGCGCAGTTACAATACAAGCGCCGGGAATACACGTCTGTAAATAGTTTTCCAACGATAAACATTAACTAAAGCCGCTATTGAAAGACCACCTAATGCGTTAAAATGTCAGAATCTACAGAAATTTCATCGACTTATCAGCGAGTGTGTTTGGGAAACACTGAAATGAATAGAGTTCAGCTCGAGTTACTTCCGCGTTCCAGTCTTCCCATGAAAATCCACGAGTGTCGCTCCTCTCGCCTTATTGCTAGGGTTGCCAGATACCCACAACATATTGGTATTTAATCGTTACATTAGTAAACAATTTGCATCTCAAAAAACATAGTCTTAAATAGAATGATACATCAAACAAACTATGTGTAAACACGAACGATTCACACGTGTGAAACTACGGTGATTCCGACAGTACCGTGGCTGCAGTAGTACATCGTGGATATCTGGCAACCCGGAACAGTGTTGCCAAGTCCGCGGTTTTCCCGCTGAATTAGGCTCATTTTCCCACTGTTGCCGCGGGTTGTTTTATTTTCTGCGGGTTAAAGGTTTGACATATTGCACGAATGTCACACGACTGACATGCTAGTATGAAAACATTTTATCCTGCGGTGTAGTACTACACAGCGAGTTTCAAGATTTATTTATTGTAATTTCAAGATCAAATTATATGTCAAATTATGTATGCAATAAGTGTAAAATCTGTTTTTTAGCTATGGGAGTATATTTTACGTTTTGTTTTTTTGGTCTTGAGTTATCGAGCTAGTTTTTGATGAACCGTTGGGCTGGTTTCGCTACGCAGATCTGGCAAACCGCAGTGGAAGAGATCCGCCATTTTACCTCACACATACACTGAAACAACAAAACACCGCCGTGCGTGAACTGTGATGAAATAGTCGTTTATTTACAGGGTTATTAAACACACACATCTGGAGAAAGACAGAGAGACCTTCATAACGTGTTTTCATCCACAGAGGACGGAATATGTCCGGCGACAGGAGAGATGAGAAAGGTTTGTGTGTTAGCAGCAGATATTTGCGTACATCATGATCTGTTATTATTATTACATCAAGAGAAAACGGTTGTCATTAAATCAAAGATATTGGTGTTATAATGTTATTGTGTAAGAATGTGATTTTAAAGGAAGATGTGGATGACAGCCGAGCAGGATGCTAACTCGTCTTATTGTGTATATTGTTGAACTCGTGTATTTTATGTTAATAATATTTACTGTGATTTTTTTTAAGTTACAAATGTTATTGTTGTTGTTGTTAGATTGTAAATGTTTTTAAACGTCTTGAATAACAGAGATCATGTTGTTTTCGCAATGGATGAGTTTACTAATACTGAACTAAAATCATAATACACAAAACTGTGTCATAGCAAATAAAACAATTGCTGCTGGGTTTTGTGTAGCTTTATATTGTTATTTCGCTGCAGTGTATGTGATGTTGTATGTTTCGTCACGTTTAATATTTACACTCACCTACTTTGCATGTGCTTTCACTTGTAGATGGAGAACTTAATGTACTGGAAGATATTTTGACTGATGCTCCTGACCAGGACGATGAGCTGTACAACCCCGAGAGTGAACATGATATTAAACAGAAAAAAGGTACATGTCCATAGAAATCAGCAACACGGCACGCACACTAAACCCAGTTCTGCTTTAAAGTGTTCAACATAATATAGTCGCGTTGCAAGTGTTTCATCAACTTAACGTCCAGTGTCATTAACACGTTGATCGCGTGGCCTCTTGTTAATCAGTTGGGTGGTTCTTAGCCAGAATAATCTGAGAAGTAGATCACATTCTGATACACTCTTAAATTCATTTCTTAGGGTCTAAAAGGAAGAGTGAACGAGGAGACGGTCAAGATGTGAAGCGGCTCAGATCGTCAGGACACGGCACCAGACAACCGCTGAAGAGAGCCGTCCCTTCTGCCGGATCCAACACCAAAAACATGAGCAACCCCAGAAGAAGACATGCATCTGAAGAGCTGTATGAGGACAGGAAGAGCCACTCTGCCAGAGGAGCAGCGCCTCAGGCTGAACTGTCCAAAAGATTCAGTGAGAAAGAGCTGTCGCACGGCAGAGACTCCCAAAGACGAATCAAACCCCTGATGCTGGAAATGACAGAGGTAAGAGAAGCCAGCTACACCACATGTGTAATACATGTGGGCCTAAAGCCCACTCTGGGTGAATAGAGAAAGTTTAGCCAAAAATATTTCCTTTACACAAATTTAAAAGACTCATTGTGTACAGTTTTGTGTACAGTCAATACAGTTTTTCTCATACAGTGCTACACACAGCTTTAAATAACATCAATAGAACATAAAGAGAATAATAGAACATAAGTGGTGCAAATGAGCCTTTACATCATCAGATTAGAGAACTGAAGTTGAAGGGTGTGTTTGATTGTAGTCTGCAGGTGTAACATTTTCTAGGATTTTAGTCATTTACGTGGAGTCATAAGTCACATAAGTGTGTTAAATCCGCTTTATTCAGAACATACGGAGGACGAGTGAGGAGAGTGCCGGCAGAGCCAGCCGCTCCTCCAGAGAGGAGGAGGTGCGTTCTGACGCGTCAGAGCAGGAGACCGGCAGCTCCGTGGCCTCCTCTGAGGGCAACTGCTCAGACATTGAAGAGGAGGAGGTCATGGGGGACGAAGGAGAAGCGAAAGAAGCAGATGAGGAAGAAGATGAGGAAGAAGAGGAAGAAGAGGAGTATGAGCTGGAGGAGGAAGACCCGCGGGAAGCAAACGAGCAGAATGATTACGACACTCGCAGTGAAGCCAGTGACTCTCAGTCAGAGTCGTTTTCAGAGGGCGAGTCTGTGCATTCAGTGTCAGACGCATCAGGTTAGTGCTGCTGACCATCAGCTGGTTAACTAGTAGAAAGCAGGTAGACAGCCTTGTTTAGATTACAAAACATTCTAATGACATGAATGCGTTTAACACGTCCCACAGTAAAGAAACAGCAAAAATCGTGGCTCCTGGAAATGACAATTTAAGTACAAAAGAAGAAGCAATAAACTTCAAATAGAATATACAGTATTTCACAAAAAAGGATAGTCACAAAACTTAATTCATGAGACTAGTGTATAGTTTACTACACTATGGGGAGGTTTCCCAAACAGGGATTAAATTAAATCAGAACTAGGTTAATTCTGCTTAAATGAATCCAGACTAAAATGTTTTTTAATGTAATTAGTTATGGACTGGAGAGTTGCAAACTAAGGTAAATTAAGATTTAAATGATATATGACTCTATGACACATGTGGCAGTCTGTTCATTTAGGTGCACGCAATACTTGATTGAGACGCTTCAACTGCTTTGTCAGTGCATCCAGTCTTTCAATACTGTTGTCATGACAACATGAAACTGGTAAATTTCACACAAGATCTGCCAGTGTAACAGAATGGTTTGTGCTGTACCAGTCTGTAAATCACTGTTTATACAGTTATGTTTTATTGGCTGAACCGATTTGCTTTCAAAATTCATCAATCCCCAGATATGAGTTTCTGACGGGTGAATTCCTTGTACACTGAAGTTACTGTTTTCAAGTTTTATTATAATGAAGTTAAAGGTGAATCTTAAGCATTGCTGAGCCCATGCCATGAACCCCAGAACCGAACCGTGACATTGTTATATATCGTTACATATAGATATGACTGTATGGTTATATATAGGTATGGTATATAGGAATCAAACTTGGTATTTTACTAGGATTTAAAACAGTTAAGACTGAAATGACATTTTAGTACAAGTGTGTGTTGATGAACAAGACAGCTTCCTTGCCACTGTGTTTTTCATCAGTGTCTAGTTGATGTCATGTTAGAAGTTTTCACTATGGGTCGCTGCCTGGCTGTGTTCATCAAGGGACAGGAAACCATTTGGCTAACAATTGGAGCCCA